>ML791636.1:360531-373906 GCA_009831015.1 Picea engelmannii | reverse complement strand
TGAAACTTTTAATGGTGCCGTGATTAACTATCCTACTTATGATAAGGAGTTGTATGCATTGGTACAAAGTGTAAAAAAATGGAAACATTATTTGTTGGGGAAAGAAACCATTGTTCACACCGATCATCAACCACTGCAATACTGGCAATCACAAACAAAGCTACAACAAGTTAGGCACTTCAGATGGATGGGTTTTCTACAACAGTTCCACTTGGTCATCAGGTATAAGAAGGGCATTTATAACAAAGTTGCTGATATGATTTCAAGGCCTATTATTAGTGCTTCAGTTACTCTTAAGCATAGTCCTATCATGCATGAAAGTTATGTTGAGCAATATGCTTTGGATACTGATTTTAAAGAAGTATATGAAACTGCGTGTCATTCTAACCATGTTGAGGAATTGGATTACCATGTGCATGATAATCTTTTGTATCATCTTGGCAATCTATGTATTCCATAGGGTGAAAGAATCAACATTATAAGGGAAGCCCATTCTTCTCTTATTGCTGGTCATTTTGGTGTAGGCAAGACAATGGCTAATTTGCAAAGATACTGCTACTGGCCTAAAATGAATGAAAGTGTTTCAAGATATGTTCGAGGATGTTCGTTATGTGCCACAANTAAACCTAGCAATCGAAAGTTGGGTTTGTATACTCCACTTCTGATTCCTTCTTGTCCTTGGAAAAGTATTTCTATGGACTTTGTAGGAGGTCTACCTATGTCTAGTCGAAATCATGATTATCTTTATGTTGTGGTTGATCAATTTAACAAAATGTGTATTTTGATGCCTTGTACGAAGCAGGTTACAGCTGAACAAACAACACAAATGTTCTTTCAAAATGTTTGGGTGCATTTTGGATTGCCTAAATCCATTATTTCTGATCGGGATTCTCGATTTGTTGGAATTTTTTGGTCGAGTTTATGGGCACTCATGGACACCAAACTGAAAAAGAGCACAACTTTTCATCCGTAAAAAGATGGTTAGACAGAAGTGGTAAATCGAACAGTGGTGCATCTTCTTCATGCTTATTGCAGCAAGCATCCTAAACTTTGGGATGAACATTTACACTACATTCAACATGCTTACAATCGAGCTAAGCACTCTTCAACTTAAATGTCGCCATTTGAAGCATGTTTTGGCTATTTGCCCAAATCTCCTTTAGATTTTATTTTTGGGAAGGATATTGCTATTGAAGGTCAATATGACATTGATAGGGCAGAAAATTTCATTGAACAAATTCAGTCGATACATCAAATGGTGCAAGAGCAGTTGGAAAAGAGTCAAGCCAAGTACAAGATGAGACATGACAAGCATTGTGTTGATCACAGTTTCCAAGTTGGAGATGAAGTTTGTCTTTACATCAGTAAGGAGAGGCTTAAAGGAGAAAGTAAAAAATTGAAACCAATTCGATATGGTCCTTTCAAGATTATTGACAAGATTGGTAACAATGCCTTTCGTTTAGATTTGCCTCCTTATATGAAAATGTATGTAGTTGTTAATGTTGAGAATTTGAAATTCTATGAGCCTCCTTTGATTGATGATCAATGAGAGCATGTTCAGATTCCTTCTATAGATGAATTTTCCCTAGAATATCTTACAGAACTGCATGAAGACACCATCCTTGACAGGAGAATGCGAACTTCAAAACGAGGAAATGTGGAGTATCTTCAAGTTGTTCTTAAAGGTACAAATACAAGCAAAGCCAAGTGGATTGAGGTTGGAAAGGTGAGGGAGCTATACCCTCATCTTCAAATCGACTAAAAATAGTCTTTTGGAGGTCCAAAAGCTTTCCAATGGGGAGGTGTGATCTAGGGGATCAAATTTTGCTCAAAAATTCAAAGTGCTCAGAATCGCTTCAAATCGAACGAGATCGTAGGCCTCATCATTATGAACCCAATGCAACTCGTTTGGGTTCAAACGGACGTCGAGAGCGAGATATGTTGCATTCTGTTCAAAATGACAAACATGCAAAAAAAGGGATGCTGACTGTACAGTCCGTACGGACGCTGACATGGTAGGTCGTACGACACGTGATAGGCCATATGACACATGGCGGGCAACTATTGGGACAGTTGGCATGTGACATGGCTTGTTTGCAGTGAACATGATGGCGACACGTGGCCCAATCAATGGCCGCCATGTGTCATATGTACATTGGTTTAAAATTTTTGCATTTGGCAGGAGTCGACCCCGTGACCTTCGGGCAGGGTAAAGCCTTGGGAAGGGCCGCCCAACCGATGCGCCTGCATGTGTTACTTATCATATGTATGCGTTTTAATATATTTGAGTTTGCAAATATGTGAATTGGGGCGCGAACTGGGCTGGGGATAAGTCCCGACCCACGATTATATATATGTATTGCATACGACCAATGCTATGGGCGGTTAAACCCACAGTAATATATATATATATATATATATATATATATATATGTTGTAACCGTTTTGGTATGCACGCGGTTTGACATATAACATGTGACCATTGTGTATGTGCGCGGTTTAATCCCACGGTTTTGTATATGGTTTGAACTTTAGCCCTGTTTTGTATTGCGCGCGGTCATGTGGTGGCCATGTGCCCACAGGCCTTGGTCATTAAAGGCCGGTGCCTAACCGTTCGACAGTTTGTATCGGTTATGCGGTTGTGCTCGAGGCTAAGTTTTAATTCTTAAATATGCGTGTGGGCTAGATTAAGCCAAGGGGGGTGCGATTTGTAGATGTAGAGACAACAAGTTTGAAGAGGGACTTCCAGGAAGCCTATTTTCTTCAATTTTTGGCCAAACGAGGTGCCAAAAAAGCCCAGCTAGGGTTTTTTGGACATTCTGAAGCCATTGAAGCAGTCTATTTGACATTTTGAGCATTGTAAAGCACATTTTTGAGCACTTTGAGCAAATAATACAAATAATCCATTGGAAGCTAGACCAGGAGATGTAGCCCAAGAGATGGGTGAACTCCTTTATCATTTGCTGTGTTATGTGTTTTCTGTTCACTGTTTATTGTTGTTGTTATATGCATCTTTGATGAATAATTTTCATAAAAGGTTGTGTTGCAAATTGATCCGTTTGCATTTTAACACATAAATTTTACTTGCAAATAATTTCAAGAATACAAGTCTTCTTCATTTTTAGATCAACTAAATCCACTAGTCTGCAACATTTTCAACAAATATTCTGGGTGTCCATGCTTCCCATGGAGGTTCCACAACCTCTACAATAGCCCATGCTTCTCTACAAAACCTTGGCATCCTTTGTGGCCGTCTACACTCAACCAACTTCAAAGAGGTTCTGCAACCTATACACAACATTTCAAAGTCTCTACCATAGATCGTTGAAAATATCTCTTCAATATCTCAAATGGGTATTTCACGGAATCTCATTTGGCTTCTTAGTTTGAGAGATATCATCGATTGAATCTCAACATGTATTTGACCAAAGGAGGCCGTGTGTACCACCAATTTCAACGGTCTTTTTCTCCCTGCTCAGGAAACTATAGAAGGAGCTCCACATATGGATGGAAAATATCTCTTCAATATCTCAAATGCGTATTTCGCGGAATCTCATTTGTATTTCTTGTTTGAGATATATCATCGATTTAATCTCAGCATGTATTTGACCCAAGGAGGCCGTGCGTACCACCATATTTAATGGTATTTTTCTCCCTTCTCAATAAACTATATAAGAATTTCCACATATTTTTGGAAATATCTTTTCAATATATCAAATAGGTATTTCATGGAATCTCATTTGACTTCTTGGTTTGAGA
Source organism: Picea engelmannii (assembly GCA_009831015.1). Taxonomy (NCBI): domain Eukaryota; kingdom Viridiplantae; phylum Streptophyta; class Pinopsida; order Pinales; family Pinaceae; genus Picea; species Picea engelmannii. Next base: position 370,147 of record ML791636.1, on the reverse strand, counting down.
GATATCATCGATTGAATCTCAACATGTATTTGACCCAAGGAGGCCACGCGTACTACCATATTCAATGGTATTTTTATCCCTACTCAGGAAACTACAGAAGGATTTACACATATGAATGGAAATATCTCTTCAATATCTCAAATGGCTATTTCACAGAATTTCATTTTGTTATCTGGTTTGTGAGACATATTTGTTTGAAGCAACACATGTTTGTAACTAGCGTGGCCACACACCCTTCAACTTCATCCTGGTTTTTCTCACTCCATGGGCCACCTCAGAACAAGTTCCATATACTGATGAAAATATCTTTTCATTAGCTCAAAAGGGTCTTCGACATAATTAAATTTGATCATATGTAGCAGAGGTTATGAATAAATTTGTAGAAGGAGATTCAAAGTCTCCAAAGTCATGATTTTTCCATTTTTATTAATGTAAACGGTTATGGATCAACCACACAAAACCATTCCCTTCATTGAGAATTAGAACATTGTAATTATGAGTCTCTTTGTAGCATGGGTGAAATGATGGGGACCATCATTTTCTAAGGGACGAGGAATGATTTGAGTTTTAGAGGGTATATGGTCTAAATTTAGATGCAAAAGTCATAAAGATATAAAACTAATAGATTTCCCATGTGTATCAAAGAGATGCCCACCTCCTCATTAATTAATTGGGATAACAGATTGCCCATATGGGTTAAAGAGAGTCCCACCTCTCCTTTATTGTATTGGGTTTTATTTTCCACTACTTTATTAGATGGGTAGTTAGATCTATTATTATAATAATAGAGACTCATTTAATTAGTTCTTTCCATTATTATATTATGTTTTATTTTCCGCTACTTAGTTATCTAGGTATTTAGATCTATTATACTAATAATAGAGACTCATTTAATGATTTCTTTTTGACTTTGTTCAATGGACCATTTTGTAATGTTATATAAAGGCCTAGCAAGCCTTCTCATAATATCAATTTACTCATTTTGGGTTCTTTCATATTTTCTATTGTTCATTGTGAGATTAATTAGTTCTCAGTGATTTACTAGTAATTAGTTTTAGAAGTGAGTCTCCTCTTTGAGCCTCACCTCCTGAGTAATTCATTTACATATTTTTTTCCATGCTTCTTTTCATGCAATATTGGCATGTCTAAGCTCCTCCTCTCTCGACATTCAGGCCATCCAGATCTCAATCCCCGAGATCCGGATGAGCAAAGTGAGTACACTCTTCATTGGAACAAGTGTTTGAAGTATGTTGCGGGTTCAAACATTTGCATCAATCACCAACCTCCTTTTGGTACTATCAGAATGCATTTGTCAGGACATACACTGTAAGCATCACAATTGGTCCACAGGCACTACAAGGATTTTTTTTTTACCCTCGGATCTTCATTCACCATTACAAGGAGAACTATACATGGATTCACTACATCCATACATGGATCTACTACATGTTGGATTACTAAGAGGGCAGCTGAATCAATAATAGAGCAATTCAATCATTTTTAACCACAATATGCAAGTGTTATATCAATGTAATATTATTATCCAATAGTTACAAAGTAAATAAACAATGAACAAGTGAACAATCATACACATACACAGTACACCAGTGTTTTTACGTGGAGACCCAAAGCGAGAAAAAACCACATAATGTTTTTTTTTATATGTCTTTAAGAATTACATTCATTGGAAGCACCAACTCCCTTTGTTTTCTAGCTGCAACTGGAAGGAGGCTCCAACCCCCTAGTTTCTCAGGTTACAACCTGAAGGAAGCTCCAACTCCCCAATTCTTTGGCCACAACCAGAAGGAGGCTACAACCATTTAGTTTCTCAGGCTATAACCTGAGGGAATCTCCAACTCCCCAATTCCATGGCTACAACCAGAAGGAGGCTACAACCCCCTATGTTCTCTGACTACAACCGGAAGGTGGCTACAACCACCTATCCTTACCCCATCCAACCGCCCCGACGTAGAAGTATAATGATGGAACCACTGTCACACTACCACTGTGAGATATACTGTTGTAAACCTATACCAATTAACCTGTAATGAACCTGTAACAACATGTACCAATAACATGTGCCAACATGTACCATACATCAACTTGTACCTCAACCTGTACCATAAACAAGTGCATCAACCATGCACCAACCTATACCATGAACAAGTGAATCCACCATGCACCGAACCTGTACAAATAACATGTCACAACAACCTATCCAAACAACCTATCACAACAACCTATCTCATCAATATTATCAACCAAATAAGATCTACTCACCAAGATCAATCACCAAGACAACTCTCAAAGATGTGCATCAACCAAGCATAAAACACCAACTCATAGTCATCACCAAGATCAATACGTGCTTCTAATAATATACCAATACAAGTATGCTACATTATCCATAAACCATGCTTCAACAATACTACTAACAAGTGCCTCCAACCATGTACCAAGTATGTACCAATCATGTATCAAATACTCATCAACTATGACTCATCAATATGTACCAACATCATCAACTATACACTTTGTATATGTGTCAACTCATCAACTACTTGTCTCAACCATGTACCCAACATGTACCTCAACCAAAATCCCTCATCAATTTCATCATCTAAATCTGATTTGTAACTCTGTAATTGACCTGGTGTATAAGATCACATACATGCAAACCTTCCTTAACTTTAACAACAAGAGACTAGCATTTTCATCAAACTTTACTTTAGTCTCACATGACTAATTTTGGATTAGTCAACAACCCTAACTTGAAATAATCATAACTATGTACTTGTAATGAATAAATATTTAAAAAATGGTACACAATGTTCTTCAGTGTCTTTTATGCAATTCCTCCAGACTTACTTGGAACCTCTCAAAAAAAGAGTTATAGCAAAAATGACACACCTTGTTGAATTCTGGCTTATTCTAGAGAGTGAACTTGTAGAGCGTGATCCACATGAAATATTTGTTGTATGCATTTAAAAATTGTGCACAGAATACTACAGACTTTACTCTAACCAATACATTTGGTTTTACTGAATTTGGATATTTTATGAAGAAGTTATGATGTTTTTACCCAAAACACATGTTTTAGATTAAGTTCAGGACTAGCCACAAACCCTATTTTCCACGATGTGTAACTCAAAAAATACAACGACCCACAAGCTTAAATTTGTATCACAACTATTTGGATATGTTTCCTCAACAACCTCCCAATTTCACGGTATGAATCATTCTATAAAAAAAATTATTGTGAAAATGGTGAGATGACCTGTAAATAACATACCTTAGAAGACATTATCAAAAGAATTTACCCTCCCTTGAATTTCGGTCTTCTTTACTTCACCTTCCCTTTGAAATTTGGCTTAGATATCCTTTGGTTACCTCAATCACCTGTAGATATTCAATATCCTCAAGTGTAATTAAAATGAGATAGCCTTGCCTTTTATTTATACTTTCATGTAGCTTCCTCAAGGGGTTACCTTTTAACCATCTTAACCCAGTTTCCTTATTTTAGGATTAACCCACTTCTAACCAGTTGTCAACTTCATAATTTATCCATTAACTTTCTTATTTAAATAATTTATTTCGTATTCACTTTCACTTATAGTACACTCATCACTTCACTTTATTATTTACCTTTTAAAATCTCTTAAACCACTTTGACTACTTTGACCTTTTGGGGCTTCCAGATGACTCATGAGGGTTCTCCAACTTCACATGGCCATAAATCTCTAACCGTGAGGATTTATGTGACGTTCCACATACCACATTAAATGACATAACATGTACTATCCATATAGAATATTCTTACCTGCAAATATATCAAAACTCATACCATTATCCATCAAACAAATTTGGGTTCATTACCCAAACCTTTCTCCAAATTCACATGGCCATAACTCTCTAACTGTGAGGAGTTATGTGACGTTCCACATACCACCGTAAATGACATGACATGTACTATCCATATGGAATAGTATTACTTGAAAATATATCAAAACTCATACCATTATCCATCAAACAAACTTGGGTCCATTATCCAAACCATTGTGCTACCAGAATTCTCTTCCAGACTTTCTTCAAGGGTTGACATCAATGAAAACAACCCAATTAATCAACAATATCCCCCTTTGGCATTTATGGAAACACTTTGATGCAATACTGAAGTCATGTCACTTATGCTCCCCCTTTACCTTTACCTTTGCATCTGATAAATCTCTCCCCCTTTGTCATCAATGACAAAGGTATCTTTCCATCCGGGGTTTCTCCCTCTAACTGAACTGTCCTTGGGGATACGCCCCTTAACCGAACTCTTCCTGAACTTGATCTTCCAACATGAACTGTCCTCTTTATGGTGCTTCCTCATGTAAATCTAAGACATATAAGATAAGCATTCATTTTGGAGTAGAAATTACTTTGAGTCTCCAGCGTAGATACTCAAAGGCTTCTCGTGGAAGTGGTTTTGTAAATATTTCTACCACTTGTTCTTTTGTGCCCACATATTCAACTCTGATGTTCTTCTCTGTAACCTATTCTCGTAGAAAGTGATACTTGATTGGAATGTGCTTTGTCTTGGAGTGCATCACCAGGTTCTTTGAGATACTGATGATGCTTGTATTATCACAATAGATTGGAATGGGATCATCATACTCAACCTGTATATCTGTTAGAGTTTGATTCATACATAGAACTTGTGTACAACATGTTGCTGCTGCAATATACTCTGTCTCGGCTGTAGATAAGGATACTGATGATTTTTTCTTTCTTAACCATGATACTAAATGCTCACCCAATTATAACGCTTCTCCACTAATGCTTCGTCGGTCATCAATGCAACCTGTCCAATATACATCTGTGTAGGCAATAAGTGATAAATCCTTTCCTTTTGGATACCATAATCCAAACTCTTTTGTTCCTTTGAGATATTTGAAAATCCTCTTCACTGCTAATACATGTGATTCCTTTGGTGCTTCTTGAAATCGTGCCACCTGTCAAACTTCTTGCATTACATCTGGTCTGGATGCTGTCACATATAGTAAGCTACCAATCATTGACCTATATTTCCTCTGGTCTATAGACTTTGAATCATCATCTTTGCTCAACTTGCAACTGGTTTTCATAGGAGTGGTAACTAGTTTGCAATCTTCCATTCTGAAGCTCTTTAGCATTTCTCTGATATACTTAGTTTGAGAAATAAAAATTCCTTGGTTGCTTTGACATATCTAAAGACCCAAAAAGAAGGATAGTTCTCTAAGTAATGACATTTCATATTCATTCTGCATATCCTTTGCAAATTTCTGGTTTAACCTATCATTAGTACTTCCAAAACAATATTATCAACATAAATTTCAATTAATAAAATACTACCTTGAGTTACCTTGATGTAGAGGTTGTTGTCTATGCTTCCTTTCCATAGTTCATAGGGAGTTTTATCATTGTTGTTTCTGAGCATTACTCTGTTTTGAATGTGAGCTGTTGTATGCACTTAATGTGTCCAAAAAATATTTGTCAATTTGGAATCCATTAGCATTGTTCGAGCCATTTCTTGTGTAATTATCATCCATTATTATAATGCTCCTTTGTCTTTGAACCACTCTGAACCAATCTATGAATCCATGCTCTCATCCACTGTCATATATTTGTCCAAACCTACTAAGTGTTCTTATTAATCCATCTTTGTCCATACTTTCCAAGACTCTACTTGCACAACTGTCCATAATGGTGATCCATTTATCACTATACTATCATGAAATCTTGATTAATCTATCAAACTGTACTTCTGTTAACTGACTGCTCTGAATCTGTCTTCTCAAAATCTGCAAGATGCTCGAAGGATGGTTCTTTGGTCTTTCACAGCTATCGCATAGAATCCCCCTGTCTAATATTCATATCACCTGGGAGTCTCTAAGCCAGATGTATTAGAACAGTTCTTCCTCTGATGTGTATTCATCATCATATTCATTGGTAGATTCATGATCATATTCATTGGTAGATTCATGATCATCTTCATTGGTAGATTCATTATCTCTCTGATATCTGACTTCTTTCTTTCTATCCATGGATTCATCTTTCACTATAATGCCTGGAAGTACAATTTATTGAACCTATTCCTTATTTACCTGTCCTTCATTTCTTTCATTTATTTTCCAAACCTTTCTGTATCTGACGTCTTTCTTTTTCTTTGTAGAATTTTCTTCATCTCGTTTTATTGCCAATCTTGCAATCTCTGGTACCTAGTCTTTGATCACCCGTTCTTCCTGTTTTCTTATCCATACTTTCTTATATCTGATATCAGTGTTCTCTTTCATGGAAGTATTGATCATGATTCTACAATCATTGGCTATGTGCCCATAATTATGATATTTGTAACACTCAATGTTACGTGCAGCTACATAGACACTTTTTGCTTGAACATTTCTTTTATAATCCCTGCAATTTGCAACCTTACGTCCAAAATTAGTACAATAAAAACAATGACCATAAAATAAATTTGCATACTTGGGAGTCAATGATCTTGTTTGTGGTGTAGTCCTTCTGAATTTCTGCCTTGAATGATCATGATCATGATTGAAGCTTTTTTGTGGCTTGAACACAGATGGTCTTCTTGAAGATGTATCTTCAATAGTTTTCTTAGATTTTGGTTGACCATGGTTCCTTCCTTTGAGTACTTTTGCATAACTCATTCTATTTTCTTCATTATTCTTTTCTAGCAACCCAGAGTGCTTCTCTTCATTCTCTGTAACTGATGTGGATGTTTCTGTCTCTTCAACGTTCTTTTTGAGATTGACGATTTTACTTCTCAATGTGACAACTTCTTCTTCAAGCTTTTCAACCTCTTGTTCTTTATTTAATATCTAAGACTTCATGACTTCTTCTATTTTCTTCATTTCTTCAAGCTGAATTTTTAATGTGATTATTTCTTCTTCAAGTATTTTCTCTTCTTGACCAAACTCTGACTCAAGATGGTTTAGCTTGTTAGTTCTTTTAGCAGTAGAAGTCACTTCTGGATTGCGGCAGAGGTAAGCCCAGTACCCATCATTTTTTATGTCACAATGAATAAATTTAAGGGTGGTCTAATGGGTGCAGACTCGAGATGATATCGTTTTAACTCAGAAAACTGGGCTGGCATGCATAAGCAGATGAGGTCTTGATCTAACTTCAGTTAGTAATTTGTAGTAAAGGTGAGTAGGGGGAAGAAATTGAGGAGAGTGTAGAGGTCTTCTATGGACATCCGACCTTCCAGCAGCCTAAGGAGAAAAAACTTAAACACAAGATTTTCTTGAATTCAAATCTAAAAGAAACTGAAAGGAATTATAACAACACTATGATCAAACATTCATCATAATACAATCACAATAATTCATGTGAATCAGTCACTCATGAACTCTTTCAGTATCAGAGGGAAAAAAGAGGGAACAAGAAAGATGACTGTCATTAAACAATAAATCTCAGACTAGAATGCATAACCAGAGAACTAGAAGCTTCATTTAAAAATTTACAATACGAGAGATTTGCTCTACCATCGACCATAACAAATATCAAAACTGGGTATTTATACTCAAAACAACTTGCCATCACCAGGAGTGTGACTTAGCTACTGCAATCAAAGCTTTGTGTTTGTGTCTTTTCTGCCAGTCCACACCTGCATTCTTCTGTCAGACATGATCTTAGATTAGTATGGGCTTTTCAGGAGAATTCATTGACAGGAGAACTTTGGGCTGAGAGTCTGCCTCCACGACCATATTTTCCATGCTTTCCATTTATGGGGTGAAACAAGGTTTCAACCACCTTCCCCATTTCCATTAACTACTTTCATCGATATCAGGATGAAACCTGACACCCATGAATGCTCCAGGAGATGTTCACGACTCCTTCAAGTCAATCCCGATGCCTTGATACCAAGTAGATCTTCCCTTGTGAAAATACAGACACCCTCGGCTTTTGGAGTGGCTCCTATCCATCGCTTCATGTGACCTTGGGTCATGACCTGCAGTTTCTTTTCATGAAATTTTGGGACTTCGCATTTTAGGAATCTTCACTCCACTTGATTCCAAATATCACGATACTTGAACTTGCAAAATGACCCATCTAGATTGACGGTCAGACCTACTTCAAATTTGACGGCCATGATTGTCTCCCCAAATAACCTTAGTCTCCAGCAACCCAATAGGCACATGCCTTTCTTTATATCCCCGCTTTCCATATGACTGTGGACCGTGACCCAAGCCCAATTCCCAGGCGCTTCACGATTTTGCGTTTCGCGAATCTATGTTGTTCTCCATGCTCAAACCTCCTAGTTGTGAAATCGCAATCTCTCGGATCTGGTGCCACGCGTTTGGCTAGATCAGACGGCTCCTACTGATTTCGGGTTTCAGGAGTTCATATATTCTACAAATAATTTCAACAACGTTCTGAGCTCCCGATTCTTGCACTTATAATTTGTCATTGATTTATGAACTTCGAAATGAAATTTACTTTGCCAAACTGAACTTCCTCGCTCGTTTGATTCAATCCCATATTAGACCGTTCTAAGTGTTGCACTTGTGCTTATGGTTGCGGCCTCTGTAAACAAATACTTGGATGACTGACTGAGGGCTAGGGAAAGCAAAATGATCGGTGACAGAAGTGGAGAGGGAAGTGATCAAACTTAGAATAAAACAAAAGATCTTAGAGCCGAGACTTATTAGGTAAGACAATAAAGGAATAATAGGTAGCCCAAACATATAAAAGGTAGATACAAACACAGAATATGCACTACCTAGCTTAGAAAGAATAAGATATATGCAATGCTCTTCCTCCATTTTTATCTTACATTCTGCACATAAAATTCTGAGTGTTTTAAACTTTGATAGATAGTCTCCAAGGAAAGAAAAATCACTTGGACTCAAGGTCAGTATTTTATTTTCAAACTGTTGTTCTCAAATAATATTGAGTTTACCAAACACAGATTCAATTGTGTTCCAAGCTTCTTTGGGGTCATCAATTCCTTGAAGGTGGTACCTTAAATCAGGAGATATGGACATTCTGATTAGTCCACGTGCTTCGTCATTCCTATTATTCCATTTGGATTTCTTATCATTATCAGTGGGTGTTGTTTCCTTTCCCAAGGTAATCCGGTACATGCCTTTACTTCTTAATAAATTTTCCATATGGGATTTCCATTGGAAGTAGTTGTTGTTGGTAAGCAAGACATTACTTGTAGAAGCCATATTAAATATGCAGAAAATGTGGATTTAAAAACTGAAACTAATGATCTAGATAGAAAGATCTCGAAAAGTTATGTGGTTTTAAAAAAAACGGCACTGAAAACGGACTTCCGATGTGAGAGTTATGCCCTTTTAAAAAAAATGCATAAACGGTAACCAAATAACCACGTGATAGTGCAAACTACTTTATGAAGTGACCCACTTTTATAAAGAGAAGTGGGGATCACTTTTACAATGAAGTTACCTTATACAGAAAAATTGCATGCAAAATAAATAACTCTAAAATAAAATATAAAGCTACTTATAGTGATTCACTTTTATACTTGAAGTGAAATGCACTTTACAATTTTTAGCATGAATTTTTTCAAAAAAAGTAACAAAAGAGAGACTTGAACTCAAGA
>ML791636.1:330281-360442 GCA_009831015.1 Picea engelmannii | reverse complement strand
AGAGAGACTTGAACTCAAGACCTCTTACTTAATAAGGCAAGTTTTAACCAAATGGTCTAGCAAAACATATTGTAATGTTCAGAAGGAGGATTGTTGTTGTTGTTGTTGTTGTTGTTGTTGAAGACGGCCTTGGAGAGCATGCTAAAAAAAAACTCTTTTTCACAAAAGAAAAAAATTTCGCTTCTTGATGACAACAAGAGTTAGATCTTGGTTAGCTTACCTGGAAGATGCACCTTTTCCTATCTGTTTTTGATTTTCCGAGATCGCATAGGGTGTGGGGCAAAGAGCATACACAGATCTAAAAGAGTAGCAACCCGGAAATAAAAAATACAAACCGAAATAAAATCAAAATAAAACTTTGCAGAAATTAAAAAAATGCATATTAAGGCTTTATACCTCTGGATCTGACTGCAATGGCCGTATTTTGGGCAGACGAAAACCTTTTCGAGTGAAACGAAAAGTGTTCTTGAATGAAATGAGTGCTCCGAAAACAATGGAATAGTCCTCTTAGACCAGAAATGTATGGAGATGCCAGAAAATGGAGATGAGACAACTTGGCTTTGCGATCTCGATCTATAACAAGAGCAGGTCTTCAAACAGACTTTGATACCATGTTCGACAACATAGGTATTCCAACAGAGGACGAACACCTTCAATAACCATTCACATAACCGTATCAAATATCAACACATTGATGTTTTCACGTGGTAAAACCCCTATGGGAAAACATCCACGACCCTAGCCAACGCGGCCACTTGGAGCAGTTTATTAATGCAAAGAAAAATATTGCAGAGAGATTTTACAAGAGAGTTTCTCACAATCGATCATCAACAAATGACCTCCATGCTCTTTAAATAGAGATAATGGAACAATCGGGTGTTAAGCCATGAATCAATGGCCGTTAAGATCGAGGAGAGTATAAACCGTCAGATCACTCTATGTCGGGAACATATCGTGACCGTCGGATTTCCTAACTACAAATGCATACTAAAGAAACACACTAATAAACACACTTTTACCTAACGACATATTAGACCAAGTAGATCTTAACTAACTCCTAAGTGTTTAAATATCCTAACAGTTATCAACCTAAGAAGTAGACTTGATGGACACCCATTGATATTGGGACGACCGTGGCTAGAAACAACAGATGCATACATAGGATGTCTCACAGACAATAGGAAAATTGCTAGAGGAAGTGCTACAAAGAACCTTATCCTGTATCCTCTAGCTAAACCAAGTCTTCCTATCATACATCATCAGTTGCAACCACCTAGATATCTAGAAGAAAACCTATGATCTCCTCTCACACTGGAAGAAGCCCTTGGGCTCAAAAATCAACTAGAATATGATGTGATCAATAACTTCATTAACAACCCAACCATTATAGGCAACCCAACATGTCAAATGATAAAAGTTTTTTTCGATAATGAAGCACAAGGAGATCCTTTGGAAGAACTGATGGAGCAACAGATCCCCACTACTGTTGTCCATAAAAATATTTCAGTTGAAATTGCACCAGGGAGGTTTCTGAATATTAATGCTAATTTGAATGAACAACAACAACAAAAAATGATTCAGAGCCTCTCTAAATATCTGCAGGATTTTTCTTGGGAGTATCTCGAGATGAAGGGAATTGATCCCCAACTCTATACACATCATATTTATATTGATAAATATGTGTGACCCATCCGACAGCCCCAACGAAGATTGAATCCTCATCCTAGGGACGTTGTTAAAGAAGAATTATAGAAACTGTTGGATGTAGATTTCATATATCCTATTTCAGATAGCCGGTGGGTCTCTCCACTAGTAATCATCCTGAAGAATAATGGGAAGTGGAGAATATGTGTAGACTATAGAGATCTCAATAAAGATACCCAGAAGGACCACTTTCCCCTACCTTTTATTGATCAGGTCCTTGATACTTTAGCAGGGAAGCAATTTTTCTCCTTCCTAGATGGATTTAACAGTTATAATTAGATTCAGATTGCTCTGGAAGACTAGGATAAAACTACATTTACATGTCCCTAGGGTACCTTTGCATATAGAGTATTTCCCTTTGGATTATGTAATGCTCCAACTACATTCTAGAGAGCTATTTTAAGCATATTTTTTGATTTGATTAATGAAGGACTTGAAGTTTACATGGACGATTTCACCCCTTATGGAACTAACTTTGATCAAGCCTTAAGAAATATGGAGAAGGTATTGGAATGATACATTGCTACCAGGATATGTTTGAGTCATGAGAAATGTCATATGATGATGACTGAAGGTGTGGTACTAGGACACTATGTTTTTGCAGATGGAATCAAGGTAGACCCAGCAAAAACATAGGTAATCCTTAATCTAAATACACCTCATACACAAACCGAGGTACATAGTTTCCTTGGTTGTGTAGGATATTATCGCAGATTCATAGAAACGTTTTCAAGAATAGCTGCACCTTTACATGATTTAACTAGTAATGTGGAATTTCAGTGGTATAATAAGTGTGATGTTGCATTTGCAGAACTTAAAAGGTTGGTTTAAAAAAAACTGGTGCTAAGAGGACCAAACTGGAAATTACCATTTCACATCTCTTCAGATGAATCAGATGTCCCCATAGGCACTGTCATGGGACAGGAAGAAGACAATAAACCTTATGCTATTTATTTTATTAGCAAAAAATTGACTACCACTGAATTAAATTACACAATAACAGAAAACAAATTTTTATTCATTATACATGCTATTAATAAATTTTGCCACTATATAACAGGCTATCCTGTTATTTTGTATATTGATCATTATGCTATTAAATATTTAGCTAACAAGCCGATGAAAGCCCTCACGGGAAGACGCTTTGTGGAGTAATAGAACTCATGCTTAATTGTGGAATAATGAGATGAAGGACAGTGAATTTGTCAGGGAAACTATCCTAGATGGATAGTGCTTGTCATGCCATTTCTGGTGGTATGTATAACATCACATAACTCCTCATAGTTAGAGAGTTATGACCATGTGAAGTTGGAGAACCGAGGTTTGGGTAATGGACCCAAGTTTGTTTTATGGATAACGATATGATTTTTGCTATATTTGAAGGTAATACTATTCTAGATGGATAATACATGTCATTCCATTTCTGGTGGTATGTGGAATGTCACATAACTCCTCACCATTTGAGAGTTATGGCCTTGCGAAGTTGGAGGACCCTCACATGTCATCTAGAAGCCCCAAAATGTCAAAGTAGTCAAAGTGGTTTAAGCGATTTTAAAAGGTAAATAATAAAGTGAAGTGATGATTTTATTATAATTCAAAGTGAATAGAATATAAATAATTTCAATAATAAATTTAATGGAGAAATTAGAAGTGGGTTAACCCTAAAATAAGGAAAGTGGGCCAAGTGACCTAGAATATATTTTTAAGGAATCTACTTGGAGAGTATAAATAAGAGGCAAGACTCTCTAATTTTAATCAAACTTGAGAATATTGAATATCTATAGGTGTCTGAGGTAACCAAGGATATCTAAGACAAATTTCTGAGGGAAGGTGAAGAAAAAAAGACTGAAATGCAAGGAAGGATAAATTCTTTTGATGGTGCTTTCTAAGGTGTTTCAAGTAAAAACATCATAACTTCTTCATAACAGATCGAAATTCAATGAGACCAAATGTGTTGGTTAGGGTACAGTCTGTAGTATGTTTTGTAACCGTTTTAGATCAATTCAATGAATATTTCATGCGAGGCACGCTCTACAAGGTCTTTCTCTAGAATAAGCCAGAATTCAGCAAGGAATGTGATCATATACACCAGGTCTATTACAGAGCTACAAATCAGATTTAGATGATGAAATTGATGAGAGATTTTGGTTGAGGTACATGCTGAGTACATGGTTGATACAAGTAGTTGATGAGTTGGGACATACATGAGGTGTATATTTGATGATGTTGGTACATATTGATGAGTAGTTGACACATGATTCGTACATACTTGGTACATGGTTGGATACACTTGTTTATGGTATATGTTGATTGCAGGTTGTTTGGTACAGGTTGGTGCATGGTTGATGCACTTGTTTATGGTATAGGTTGATTACAAATTGAAGTACAGGTTGATGCATGGTTCAGATTTATTGGTACAGGTTTACAGCGGTATATCTCACAGTGATAGTGTGACAGTGGTTCCATCATTCTACTTCTACTTTAGGGTGGCAGGACAGGTCAAGGAAAGGTGGTTGTAGCCATCTTCCAGTTGTAGCCAGAGAACATAGGGGGTTGTAGCCTCCTTCTGGTTGTAGTCAAAGAATTGGGGAGTTGGAGCTTCCCTTAGGTTGTAGCYTGAGAAACTAGAGGGTTCGAGCCTCCTTCTAGTTGCAACGAGAAAACAAAGGAAGTTGGTGCTTCCAATGAATGTAATTATTTAAGACATATAAGAAAAAACATTCAGTGGTTTTCTCCCGATTTGGGTTTCCACGTAAAACACCGGTGTACTGTGTATGTGTGTGATTGTTTATTTCTTACTGCTCATTATTGGATAATAATTCTACATTGATATAACATTTGAAGAAAAAGGATTATAATTACGATATTACTAATTCACCCCCCCTCTTAGTAATCCAACAGTTATTCCTATTGCAGGAATTCAGCATCACCATCAAGGATCCACCCATAAGAGAGAATCTCGTTGCAAATTTCTTGTCTCGTGTGCCTAAAACAGATAACTCTTTGACAATTGAAGACCAATTTATAGATGAACACCTGTTCATTGTCATTATCAAGACGTCATGGTACGCCGATGTGGCGAATTATTTGGAATCCAGGAAACTAATATCACACCTCTCATCAAGAGAAAGGAAACTGATCATTCAACGCAGTGCATAATTCACCTGGATCGATGGATATCTTTTCCACACAGGGTCTGATCTCTAGAACTGAAGATGTGTAAGAGATGATGAAATTTATGATGTCTTGAAGGCATGTCATGATGAGCCCTGTGGTGGAAATTTTGTAGACCACAGAACTGGGCATAAGGTTTTACAGATGGGATACTATTGGCCCTCAATATTCAAAGACGCAAAGAAATATGTTCAGGCCTGCGATAGTTTTCAGAGGATGGGTCGACTAGGCCAAGCTGATGAAATTACCCTACAAACACAAGTAGTAGCAGAACCTTTCGAAAGATGGGCACTGTATTTTGTTGGCCCCTTCAAACCAAAATCAAATTAGAAAGCTTATATACTAGTTGCAACAGACTATATGACCAAGTGGGTAGAAGCAGTAGCCTTTCCAAACGCAACTGAGGAAGCAGTCATCAAGTTCTTCTTTGAATTATTTGTACGCTATGGATTACCCAGGGAAGTAATCACTAATGGAGGGTCGCAATTTACAACACATAAAATCATGGGCACTCTGCGCAATTATCACATTAAACATAGAGTTACCTCCCCATACCACCCACAGGAAAACATACAAGTGGAAAGGACCAATAAAGTCTTGGAGGAAATATTGACAAAAACAGTCTCAACAAACTGTCAAAATTGGGTTTTCGATCTTCCAAATTCCCTATGGCCTTATCGCACAACATGGCGTAACACTACTGGCTACTCTCCTTATCATATATTCTTTGGAAAAGAACCTATCTTTCCAATTGAATTTGAGATCAAGACTCTAAAAATGGCCCACGAAATTGGACTGGATCTTACGAAGACACACACACAGTGCTTACAACAACTCAATGAGTTAGATGAAGCATGCTTGTTCACCCTTCAACGCACAAATGTTATTTAGTAGCAGAGAGCTAGCTGACACGATAAACATATCAAGAACAAATCCTTCCAAAAAGGTGAATGGATGCTTCTCTATGATTTCAGATTTTAGGATTTTCTTGGAAAATTTCAGACAAGGTGGTTGGGACTGTATGAAATAAATTAAATTTATGACAATGACACCATCACTTTAGTTACCATCAATGGGTATGGTTCTCCTTTTCTGGTAAATGGACATCGAATATGACTCTACCATCAACCGCTTTCAAAAGAATCATTTTGCCAAGAAGTAAGTAATCATCCTACTGTTTAGATTTTGGTTGGCTGGGAAGGTAACCCAACAGCTTCAACTTTATAAAAATGTTGTTTTTATCAGCACTGTACATATTGTATATATATATTTTTAAGGATTTGATTGATTTTTTTAGTTTTTTTTACTTCCTAGGAAAGTCATTATAAAGAGTTTTGGAGAACAAAAACTAGAAAAGATGATTGTAATGAATATAATTAGCACTCTTCTATGTTCCTTATTCAAAATTCAAATTCCTCTTATCTCACTTTGGAAAATCCATAGAATATAAACCTTTCTTTACACAGGAGATGAATATGTCATGTTTTGCAGCAAAAATCGGGCGACTGCACTAAAAGAATGCACAACTATAGTAAATAGAAAATGAATTCATGACACTAACAAACCATCCAATACTTCGATCATTGAATAAACCTACACATAAAATGAATTTAGTTGATGACTAATCAATCCTAGATTTGCCAAAACAAAAATGTTTGCAGGAGGTTTCCAATTATTTAATTAGATGGCTGAAACTTGAAAATGATTGTTGTCGTTCAGTCGAACGTAACAACTGTCGTTCCCTCGTGTGATTGTTGTTCCCTTTGCCAGTAGTGTCGTTCGTTTGAATGGAACAATTTTCGTTCCCTTCGTGCGATTGTTTTTCCCTTTGTGGGTAGTGTTGTTCATTTGAACGGAACAATTGTCGTTCCCTTTGTTGTGTTTCCCGTTCTTTGTTGTGGGTAGCATCGTTCAGTTGAATGTAACAATTGTTGTCCCCTTTGTCATGATTGCCATTCTTTTTTCGGGTAGCGATGTTCATTCAAAAATAAACAGTTGTTGTTCCTTTTTACGGTTGTTCATGTTGTTGTTCCATTCCTTTTGAAAGTAACGATTTTTCACGAACAACACGTCCTTCTGATACGTTTAGCCACTCCTTTGGGTATCAAATTCACTAATTAATTTTCAGCAACATCACTTCTAATTATCATAGTAACGATTTGCCATTTTCTTTTGTGGACTATCTAACACACCTTATCAAATTATTTGTGGATTGATTTTTCCGAATTATCTTAATATTGTTCATAATCCTTAACCACCATAATTTGTTTCTTTCCCCTATATATATACAGATACTTGAATGATAATTTGCCTCTACATCATAATAAGGAGTCTAACATACATTTTTACTTGGAATTCTTACACTTCTTATGCCATCCCACACTCTTAAGGAGTAGATGAGCCTTACTTAATAAAGCCTAAAATAAAAAAGGGAAATAATAATTAAAAAAAATTCCCCCACAAAGGATAGGGGGTCTCATATTGATCCAACCTACCATGATCATAAGATAATAACATAAGTGACATTCTCACTATAGCTACCACACTAGGGCAATGGTATTTGGAATTTAGCGTCAAAGGACAAGAGGTCTCATCACGAACAAGCTTGTTCACTTAGGTTACGATCTAGTGAGTGGCATTGTTGTTATCTAACTACCAAACCAGGATAGTGGCCTTTTGGGGAAAATATGATTCAAACTATTTATTGAGGATACAGGCTCATCTATGGGTTAAAAGGAAACCTTGTCAAGGCTATGGACGTCTGCTGGAAGCAGTGGCTCTGCATGTGGTATGGGAGTTTATCTTATATACGCGAAGTTATTTTTATGTTCCTAGACTTCCTTTCTTAACAAAGAGGCTATAATTCTAGTTATATTGAACACAAGGGAAAGTAACAAAGTTATGACATGTAGAATATTTATAAAACGTGAACAAATTTAGATGACTCAGAATCTTTTTCCTTGAACATTTTTGAACATAGGTATTTGAAATTGTACTTCCCACAAAAGAGTGATTATTGTTCATGATTACCATTAAAGTGATTTTGAAGGTTATTAATTATTGTTCTCCCAACAACGGTGATATAGTAATTACCCTTCATTCGAACTACCTGCCATCATCACATTTGCACATATCGACGGTTGAGGTCGACCTTTTCATTTATCAGGGGGTAGATATCCTGCACGTTTATCAATAGATCATAATGATTACAATTAATGAAAAAATTAATATTTCTATATACATTTGTTGTTCTGTGATTTTTACCATTTCTGGTAATATTTTCTCACAAGCTGGTCTAACTAAGTTTGCAGTCGGGAATGATAGTTGTGCTTACTTGTTTACACAAGACATGGGCAGACGAAGCATCCGCAGAGAGCCCACATTGCTGCAAGTAACCGACCAAGCAAGAGAAATTTTACATCATCTGGGTTGGACAAAATATTTAAACATATTGCAGGGATACGACATAAATATCACACTAGCATTTTTAAAAAACTTATAGAGGAGAGTCTTAGTGATTCAAGACATAAAAATTCTGGTCACTGAGAAAATTATAACGAAGGTAACAGGCCTCCCAAATGAAGGCACACAGTGGACTGGGAAATAAAAAAAATTCAAGGAGGTCGTGGAGTCCTTCTTGGAACCAGGAGAAGAACTTGACAAAAAAGGGAAAGGACTCAACCCCATTGCTCTTAGCGAGCCATGGAGGGAGCTAACAGGAGTAATACAAAGATATATCCCATGTTATGGGAGATACTATGTGGTGAGACCATGCCACTTCAAACTCCTGGAAGAATTAAAACAAATGTCAGTGATAAATTTGTCATTCTTTTTAAATGCCATGCTGTATGAAGTTGCTATAAGGACCTAGAAGGCCAAAGACCCTGCCAATATAATTAGTCACCATATACTAGTAAAATTAGTAGTAAACAAGGCCTTGAGCTATACAAAAATCAGTTGGGGAGATTTAATTGAGCCCCTACAAGTTGAAAAATCCGAAATCCACCATGAAATTCCCCCATAGGGAATTGAGGCAACCCAGGTAGGAGGAGACAATACCCAAATTGAAATTCTAGTACCCCAGCCTGAAATGGAAACAAACCCCATTTAGTTGGCAGAAACTCAAACCATACAGGAAGAAACATCAAAGAAGAAGAGACAAAGAACAATTTTTGTTCCTGAAACCTCCACTATGAAAAGAAGAAGGAGTAAAAAGACAGTCCACCCTGAAGATACTCAGGAAATTGCACAGACAGAGCAACCAACACTTGAAATCCTTACAGAGCATTGCTTCAGAAGTTATGAAGTAGATATGGCTCAAGTACTGGGAAATTTAGGGACATCAATTATTGAAGACACATATAGGTCTAGAGAACCCCAAGTACCAACTTAATCTCATTCAAAACCTGTCTTAGATCTTCCTGATATGGAGATGCCATCTCCTGAAGGAAAAAAACAACAAGAACCTCACATTGAGGTAAAAAGTCCTTTATAACAAATAGAGAAACCAGAAGAAAAAGGGAAGTAGTTACTAGCTAATAAATATGGGGAAGACCTTGAAATTCCTCATAAACAGAAGAAAACAAAAGGCAAAGACAACAACAAAATTAGAAAATTAACGCAGGAAAACAAGATATTGAGAAAAAGGGTTAAGAAAACAAAAGTATTAAAACAAAAAGTTGGTAGATTAAAATAAATAATTAGACAACTTAGGAAGCATTTGGAATAGGCTGATAAGGACCATGAGAAGAAGGAATCTAAGAGGCCTAGAGTATAGGGAAGAAATCCACTTACCAGAAGGATGGTTCACACCTATTTTGTTGGAACACAAACAAAATTGGATGCTCCTTTGGAAACAACTGAAATAGAAACTTAGACAGAGGTTCCAACAACAAAATAAACATCTGTCCAAACTGAAGAAGTGTTTCCTACAGATCTTCCCATTCCTATGGAAACAATTGAAATAGAAACCCAGACATATGCTCCAGCAAGAATAGAGACAATTGTTCAAACTGAGGAAGCATTTCATTCCCCTCAATAAGATTCCATTATTAGCAGGTTGGAAGAAGAATTGGTACAATCCCAACAAACCCTAGATCAATGCAGAAGTGAAATGGTAACAATGTCAGAAAATCAGAAAGTTGTCAAACAACTTCAAGCCATGTCAACAACATAAAATGAGACCTTCGCTGAGCTCAGCAGAGATCAAGGAAAGGTGAAGAAAGTACAGGGCCAGTTAGATGGAGATTTGGAGAAAATCAAAGAAATTTTCTCTATTTGTTCTGATATAGTAGCTTGTAGGTCCCTTGCTACTAATTACACCTTATTTTTATTAGAACGTTATCTGTTGCTAGGAGTGAAGGCTATTAGAGAACGAAAACCTTTTGAGTTTACCACTGTTTCTGATTTTGCATGGTTTAGAGAACAAGAGGAGGGAGTACAATACTTTATGTGTGAACTATACCTTCACAACTTTATCCTAGGAGAAAACAGAAAAGAGAACCCTAATCCTTTTACTGGGGACATATAGTTTCAGGCATTCTTGTCCTTTGCCAAAAACCAAACTAGGTGGGCTAAAGAACACAAAGTTTTCATGAAAAGGGATACTGGGCTAGACCTATGGATCAGAGGGGAACCTCCTAAAACCCTTAAAACCATTATGCAGCTCAAAAAATTCATGAAGAGGGAGAAGGTTGTTGAATCTTTAGCTCCCATCCACAGACATGTTGTACGTTCAGGTCTACAGTATTTTAGAGAGCTTAATTAAGAATCCATTTCTATTGCCAAACTAAGATGGGATGTCTCCTTAAATGCAGTCAAGAACAGGGAACCATTTGGTTTCCGAAATTTTCATGCAACCACCTTTAGGTTGGAGAGGTATGCCAGAATGATCCTGGATGGAGGGCCTACCTAGATTGGATGCAGGTACAATCCTCCCATTATTTGGTATCCTCTAGAGGGTTATTAGAGTAATTATGAAATTCATAAGGAGGAGGAAGGTGCTAATTTTGAAGAGCTTAAAGGTAAGAATAGGTTAAGGAGACCTGGATAAAAAACCTCTCCTCCCTTCAGTATCACTGCTTTAAATGTAAACTCTCTACTTGCATGAGAACATGCAAAAAGGTAAGCTGGGGGGTATGTTGAGTTGAGGAAAAGGTATAAATATCCTCCTTATTACTATGGTTTATGATATATTCTTGATTGAATTTTCTATTAATTAGAAGTAATTAGGAAAGAAAATGATTAAAAATTCTTCTAGAAATGTTATTGAGTGATACTAGATAATTTCTGAATTTCAGTTTCAATTGTTTGATTTTATTGCAGAAAATGGACAAATGTTGTTACCTCAAGATAATTAAAGAGATCCTGAAGATACATGAGACATTAAAGATCAAAGTAATTAGGCACAAAGCAGTTTAGAGGAAGATTGACTCTTTATTTTGAAATATTTATAAATAGTAAAAGCAATCCTGAGGATCTCTCGATCCTCAGGATAGCTTAATTTACTCATGTCATTGTAATAAATAGAGGATGATGAACAATAGAGAGATATCAAAGAAATTCAATCAAACATTTAGATCTCTGAATTGCTCTGTACAAGCAGTCCATAGTAAATGATTTACCAATTATGGAATTAATGAAAGCCTTGAGCGTTTTGATAATATTTTTGTACTGCGTTTTTAGTAGAAATACCTTCTGAAGACCGTGGGCCTAGTCGGAAGGAGTTACTGTCTCATCTGTAATCGTATCAATTCTATTTCAATTCTGTGATTTAAATTTCCTTGCAACAGTTAAGATAAATTTGTGACTGTGTTGATTCTTATATGAATTAGTTATGTTGTTCATTTGTAGAGGATATATATTTCATTTAAATATTATTGATTATTGTTCCATTTCCAATTATTGCTAGTTTATCGTTTCATAATTCCTTTAATTTTCACATTTGTTGTGCCTTTCGCTTAAATTCACATTTGTTGTTCCTTCGCTTAAATTCACATTTGTTGCTCCTTCCTAATTTTACAGTAATTTGTTGTTCTTTTCCAGCAGGTTAAATAATCATTGATAGATTGATTCATTAAGTGTTTTCACAGATTAAATTACTGTTTCTTAGTTAGATGAATTCAACAAATTTATTGATGTTTTGATTCACAGTGTGTTAGTGATCAGATTACAATTCTGTTAAGTGAAGTTATTAGTTTCAGAGTTTTTAATGAAGGTGTGAAGAATTTGATTATTGCAATAAATTAGATAGGCTCAGATTTTCTTTAACTGAATTATCTACATGATTTGAACCTCCACGACTATCTGCATAGACTTTGCTGACATTCTTGAAACAGAAGATGAATCCTCGGTTGATAAATTAATGTCAGAGTAAGGTTGTTTTTAGGACATCTTTAGATCCCAACACTCACATATACAAGAAAAACAAAGACTTTTATTCAATCAAGAAAAAGTTCATACATAAATTTACTTCACTCCTCTATTGTATTAAGTTATATCTCCAACCTCTATTTTTCTCCTTTTCTATATCTATATTTATTCAACGAGAATTAATATCCCCTTTTATAACACATTTCACAAAATAATGTTTAATAACATGCTTGAGAATTAGATATTCTGACTCTATTCCAAGAATTTTTAAAATGGATTCCTTAAGTCGATAGGGCACACCCAATTGTCTTAGAGAATACGAGCTAGGTGAAATAAACTCAGGTTTTTATCATTAAGTGTGCAGGTATATACCCAATAAAATTTTTATGATTACATTGTGTGTCTTCAACCATATTGCAGTTGCAATGAATCTTTCCATGGTTGGGATAACCATTCATAAATTCAAAATATGTTTCTGACCATTCCTAACACATGATCCACAATATCAAATCACGCATAGATCCACAACATACAATTCACAACATTAGAGCACAATTTGATAATCTTGTAGTGATCCATAGCATGGACAATAATGATCCACAACATGGGTTTGTAATGATCCATAACATGGGCCCGAAGTGATATGTAGCAAGGATTGATAACAATAATTTTGTTCTGCAACAACTCCAACTTGATTGATTATTTAACATAATAAATATAGAGTAAGAAATCATTAAAGTATGATTTAATTAAAATTCAAAGGAAACTTCTCAAAATTAATTATAAGATTATCTTGATCATTGAATTCAAGAACTACACATAAAAATCTGTAATAGGGTATAGAAGAAAAAACAAAATGGTAGATGTATAGAAAAATGGTGGTGGAAAAGGGGAAAATTTATGGTTCTTCGTCTCCTCCCAATTGAAGGTATTTCATATCCCTTGCACTCAATCACCCAAGTCTGAGTTGGAGGAGTAAGGGATAGAATATATTTGATGAGGATTTCTCCAACTTTAGGAACCATGTCCTATGTCTCCTAACCCAAGGTAAGCTTGCTTTCTAACAATTGTTTCCAAAACTGTTTCTTCTTTTATACGTTCCTAGAGAAAAATGTAGTTTTAAACCTTTATAGCATAACAATGCACACACAGATTCTTTATAAAATAGAAAGAAAACAATAGAATTCACACATAGTACTCAGGAATTTACCTTGGAAACCATTCAATAGGAAACTAACAAAATATTTAGAGTCACACCTCTAACTCTCACTGTATTAACTTCACCATTACAAATACTATATATATGATTATGTGGCATCCAAAAAATCTAATGCATTGATCTATATTAGACCAAACCAAAAAACCACCCATTTTTTTTTGGGGGGGGGCCTGCCACTCCCCTTGTGACCCCCTTGGTTGCGCTCGAAAAATACACATTATGTGTGGGGATAATTGTGGAAATAATATAACACATACCCAAAAAAAACTGCATTTATACTTTGGTGCTAGGTGTTAGTGCCACCATTTTTCTTTCCATTTAGAGTTGGTTTCAGTTGGGGTACGACCCATGCCCCCGAACATGTGAGGTCAGGTACCTAGCACCATGGGGTCAAAGTCAGCAAGTGGCCGGTTGGCCCTTGGAAGCGGGAAGGGATGTCAGAGTCGAAACATGTGTAAGTGGTACGGGTATGTATTTTTCAAAGAGTCGAGTCCTATTAAGAAACCAGTCTCTACGTGTCCCAGGTCGAGTCAAGTAGTTAATGGAAGTCACATCGGAAAGTACAAAAGATATTATCAGTTCATCATGAAGGACGAGGGAATGAAAAATCATGGTGTTCAATCATGCATCGGTAGCAAGCCTTATCACTTGTATTCTACACGCGGGGATTTTCCATGACAAACTTGCAACTCGATTCAAAACATCTCCTTGCCATGAATTCGTTGTCCTCCAACATGATTCCTTATTCTACCCGACTCATTATAAATCTCGAATGCTCGACACTCTTTTCGGTCATGAAACCAAATCCGCACTCTGTTTTCAATTCCCCTTGCCAATCCAGTTTGATTAAAATTCCCCCCCTGTGAATTTTCCAGATACGTCACATGTAGAATACATACTGGTTGCGCCATGGTGACCTCCCAAACCATAAGGAAAGGTGCACAGAGCAGTAGAATTTCCAGGTCCAAGCCCCAAAATGACTAGGATTTGTTCTCACCTATGTTACACATTATTTTGGTCAGCTTAATGATGATTTCACAAACATGTGTTCAGGAACCCAACATGACTTTTTGCCTGAGAAAAACTACTTCTTTCCTCCTCTAAAAGACTTATTTTTAGGAAGGGTCCACAGGATACCTATATTACACAGTGTGGAAATCTATGATTTTCGTAGGTTGATGTATAGATGGCCTGCGAGATTTCCGCATGTTGCTCTATAGGAAGGGTGCGGCGACATTCCAAATCTAAAAGAGAAAAGAGGTTTCACGAAGTTTCTAGAAGGGGAATCTTCTAGAATGTGAGGTGGCATCCGTATGATTGTGATCCTACTGGTTTCTCTGATTTGGAGGGATCATCCTCATCCCTTTAAACCACTTCACCTTCCCCTGTATAATCACGGGCTTCTCATGGAAAATGTTAAGCAAGATTAAGCAGATAATTGATGAAAGAATAGGTTGAAGACTGTGTGAAGGATCTTGTTTCTAGTGATGCTTGAGGCCACCATTTGCTCGTCAAGATTTTGTGGATTCTCGTCATGTGAATTTCAGAGCAACTATGTGTGTGTGTTGGAATGAAGGACCACTAAAAGGGAACCTGTGACATCAAGGCAATTCGGTTGTATCTTCCACTTTTCATTAATATAATACGGTGGCACATCTCTTTCCCATAAAATGATTAGTATTTTATTACATGATTCTTTGATCACATGTTTAGGTTGTCATTGAATTCTACTATTGTTTCTTTCATGTTGGTTGGGTTGTATTATCACAGATCTGATTCTACAAGAGAACTAGAGTGAAGCAGGGACAACAGAGATATAAGGAAACGATCCATAAGGTATGTTATCCATTCCTTTTTTGGTAGAAAACTCAATGATCACAACTTAGGGAAAGTGTCTCGTTCCGTCTCATTTTTTTCTAGATCCAGGTGGATCTAGGGGGGTTAGTTCATGTCTGCATCTACCATTTTACCCAATAACAAAATTGGCGACTCCAATTACAGTAGACCAACTGACCTTCTTTAACTCTGATACACATACCAACAACGTCCCTTTCATTGCAAAGACACCCCCTAGGTACGAGAACGTCGGTGTGGGTCTACTAGAAGATTCAACTCTGATGGGTACATTCCCAATCCCACCATCTGATGTTCTGTCTCCTTTGGTTGCCTCAATTAATATGATTTCCACCTTCGTCCGCGAAACTCCCACGTCTTCTGACCCAAGGATAGTACCCGAACCTGGTTATTACCTTCACTATGACGATCAGATGCCTTTAAGTTTGGTTGAATCCTCTTACCAAGCTATTCAATCGACTGACACTTATACTCCCTCTCTCAGTGATTCGTCTCTTGATCCTTTCCATGTTATTTTTCCCATGGATGAGATAATTATGTTGGTTATGTCGATGGAAGATACTCCTTGGGATGATGAGCATCATTATTCCATTCTCTTTCTCTAACAACACACCATCGAGAGCTACCAACGAATCTCGACTCCGTCGACCATTGTGGTTATTACTTCGATTCCTCAACCCACACATGATGTGTTATATGAAGGTAACTTAAGTAACATTTCACCTACCATCCCCCTCGCCATATATATTAAACTTGGAGTTGTCGAAAATGTCCACATCGGAGATTCATGTTCCACCAATGCGGTTGTCACATATAAGTCACTTTTTCAAGAATTTCGTTACATCTTCACGTGGAGCTACGAAGAAATGCCAGGTATTGACTCTGATATTGTTGTACACAAAATTAAGACCTACCCGGGCATTAAAACCGTCCGACAGAGACTTCACCTGGTCCACCCCCATAAAGCAGCTGCTATCAAGCTTGAAGTTGAAAAACTTCTTAAAACTGGCTTTATTTATCCTATGGCTTTGACTGATTGGGTCTCCAATCTAGTTCCGGTTAACAAGAAACAAGGTATGATATGTGTTTGTGTTGATTATAGGGATATCAATAAAGCTTGTCCTAAGGAAAACCTTCCTACCCCGTTCGTTGACCAAATCATCAATGATTGCGCCGGAAGTGAAATTTTCTCTTTGATAAATGGTTTCTCCAGATGTAATCAAATCAATACCTTACTCGCGGATCAAAACAAAACCACTTTCATTTGTCCTTGGGGCACTTTTGCCTACTGGAAACTTCCCTTCGGTTTGAAGAACGCCAACGTGACATTTCAACATGCGATGTATTATGCTTTCCATGATATTAAACATATTGTACAACCATATTTAGATGACCTACCAGCACATTCCATGCATTGTAGTGATCATATGACCCACCTCTAAGCCATTTTCGTTCGTTGTCGGTTCTATCGTATACGCTTAAACCCACACAAATGTGTCTTTTGTGTGGAGTCTGACCGAATCTTGGGCTCTATTGTGTCACGTAAGGGGATTAGGGTAGATCCTTTGAAGGTCAAGGTGATCCTCAATGTCCCTACTCCTTCCTCACTTCGTCAGCTACAAAGTTTCCAAGGGAAGGCAAAATTTCTATGTCATTTTATCCCAAACTACATTGAGTTAACACTCAGATTTACTCAACTACTAAAGAAGGGCTCTGAGTTTGTATGGGACACCACTGCCAACAAAGCCTTTCAATCTTTGAAACTGATCTTAACCCATACCCCACTACTTTTCCCTCTCGATTATAGTCAAGATTATTTCCTTTATCTTGCTGCTTCGGACTCTTCCATTGCCATGGTTCTGGTCCAAGAAGATGATTTACATTACAAACATGTCATTTATTATTTGAGTCGGAGTCTCACGACTACCGAAGCCAAGTACTTACATGTTGAAAAACTGTCCTTGGCAACTATTCAAGCTGTCCAACCTTTCCGTCACCATATTCTACTACATAAGACAACTGTAATTTCCGATTGCAACCCTATGCAACACATTCTTACACGTCAACTGCTTGGGGGGAAATACTCCAAATGGATAGTGATTCTCTAGGAGTTTGACTTAGAATTTGAACACGCTAAGTCCAAGAAATCCTTGGTTTTTGCTGAACTAATATGTGACCTTCCCTGCACAGATACAAAAAATGTAGCAGAGGATTCCCTACCCGACGAATCCCTTTTTCTCATTAGTTCCAATGACCTTTGGGATGGAGATATCATTATTTATCTTCAGACCCAGACTTTCCGGCCTGATTTGTCTAGCGCTAACCATTGTCGTATACGCTATCAAGCACGTCAGTACATTATCCTTAGTGACACTCTGTATCGCCGTGGGGTTGACTCCATTTTGTGACGTTGTCTCACATATGATGAAGCCGAGAAAGATTTAAATGACTGCCATTCTAGAGCATGTGGTGGTCACATGTCTGGGTATGCTACTGCCCAGAAGATCTTACAAGTTAGATATTTTTGGCCTTCTTTATTTAAAGACTGTATTATTGTCGTCCAAAAATGCCACGCTTGCCAAACATACAACAACAAAATAAGATCACATCCCTCTCCTTTACACCATGTAGTTTCCGTTGGACCTTTTGCTAAATGGGGTATTGATTTCATGACCTATAACTCTCACTCGGCTGGGGGGCATGGATACATTATTGTAGCCGTGTATTATTTCACGAAATGGGCCGAGGCGATGCCTACATTCGACAATATGGGAAAAACTGCAGTCCTATTCATATTCAATCACATCATCACACGATTTGGAATCCCACAGTCTATCGTTATTGATCACAGTAGCCACTTTTGAAACTTCATGATGTCTGAGCTTACAAAAAAGTTGGGTCTTCGACATGAAAACTCAACCCCCTACTATTCGTAGGCCAATGGCCAAGTTGAAGAAATCAACAAGGTTCTTATCACCATGCTTCGACGGATTATAGGAATTCATAAAATGAGTTGGCACATGATGTTGTTTTCATCATTATGGGCCTATCGGACATCCGTGAAGTATTCCACGGGGTTTACACCCTTCCAATTAGTGTATGGTATAGAAGTTGTCCTACCGATTGAATGTGAGATTCCATCATTAAAACTAGTCGTTGAACTTCTCCCGAACACCTCTGCTGAAGAAGAATGTTTGTTGTATCTTATGCAATTGGATGAAGCCCGTTGTGATTCCACCCTAGTTATTGAAACCCAAAAGAAACGCGTAAAATCCAAATACGACAAGCATGTCAAGCCACACGTTTTTTCTGAGGGTGATCTAGTTCTCCTCTATGAACAAGATCGTTATTTGCTAGGAGCCGGAAAATTCAAGGCTATGTGGTGAGGCCCTTATATCATCAAACGCGTGTTGGAGAAGGGATCCTATGAGTTGGTAGATTATGATGTCATTCCTTTGAGTGAACCCAAAAATGGGCTTTACTTGAAGAAGTACTATGCTTAGACTATCTTTGCATGAGTGCTTGTATTTTACTGTATCATACTGTTGTGTGATTTTTCATTATTTGGTTTCTACTCTTGACCGCTTATCTTGCATTGTGTTTGGTTTCCAGATGTCAGAGTCTTCGTTACCCCACTTTGGCTTCACCAATGGCGCTAGTCGTAGCACTCATAACCTAGCTTCTTCTACGTGGGCAATCTATGCACCCACAAACGAACTTATCAGTCTACATGGTGTTTACCTTGGTCGTGCAACCAATAATATCGCAGAGTATAGCATAATCATCGAATTATTGACCAATTCTATCTCACTTGGGATTCGTCGCCTCATTATATGAATTGATTCACAGCTTGTAGTGTTACAGTTAAGTAATGTCTATGCTATTCGAAGTCCTACTTTATCATGAGTATATTTACGAATTCGCCTCTTGGAACATTATTTTGATTATATCAAATATCAACACATTCCTAGATGTCTAAATACATTAACTGATGCACTAGATAATTATGTGTTAGACAAATATCTGAGACATTTATAAATCCAATCACACATCACATGTATTATACAAAGAAAAAGAAGCCAGTAGAAGCCTCACTATATATATATATATATATATATATATATATAACGATAGAAGTTTTTTACAAAAAAATAGTTTTTCATCCGAAGACCAAAATATCAAAATATGAAGCTCATAGCTTCTACAAAATGGCATCATGGATGCTTCTCATGGTAGCACACTACTACTCATGCTACCCTATGGAGAAATTGTCTCAGTGGACCAACCACGCCTATGGTATGGTGCTGGAAATGCCTCGAGACCTTGCCGATCGACATATCTGGGATACCTGCAGTCAAACCCTTCAGATTCTGCTCGATTACTTCATAATATTCCATATCCCATCCTGCTACTACTGCTGCTTCCCCTCGCCTCTGGATAGGGTATGTTCCTGGGGGTTGGAGTGGCCCTACATCTGCACAGTCAAAATATTTTGATTAGTCTTTGGATTGAAAACATTAAAAAGAAAAATGTGTTGAATATTTTGAAAATTTTTACAAAAACACCATAAAAGATTTTTTTTTTCTTACCTAGGTCTCCCCACTGAGAACCCTCTAGTAGCACCAAATCAGGATCGTTGCGAAAATCCATCTTGACATATGCATAGTCATCGATCATCAATATCTGGGGCTCCAACCATTCAAAAAAGTATCATTATACTTAATAATGGGACCTGCTACATGTCGGGACATGAGATCACATCACCATTTCATCCATGGATCTCGTGGAACTGGTATATTCCACTCTACCTGTAGGCATAGGTGAGGGAATATTTCTAGGAAGAAAGATACCAAAATGGATCCATACTCAAATTTCTTTAGTTCTCCATTCTTTCTCTTGGTCAATTGACTCTTCATACTGCGGAGGATCCCATCACACCAGTTGAATACACGTGGTTTCGTGCATTGCACGACGTACTATAAGTATCTATGCAGAGCCATGTGCAGATAAGCACTCCCCTCCATTCGTGAAATGGTGAAAAGGATGGTTCTAAGTGCCAGATCACGAACCCCTCTGATAGCTACTTTACCCTTGCACCACTCGACCTCAAGTACACAATAGTGTCTGATATATTCACTCATCGGTAAACCACCACCTCGACCTCTTGTTAAGGTCACTTGCACCCCACGAAGGGATAACCCCGTAAAGAAGTAAATATATTTGATGTCCAAGGAAATCACATGAACACCCACATGAAATACTTGTTGGTCCATGTCCCACATATGGACCAAATATTTCAACAGTCTCAGTTGGGCTCTCATGCCCTGGATCTTGAAGAACTTCAACAAACCACATTGTCGTAGGGAATTTATGGTGCCTAGATCATTCAAAGACATTGCCTCATCATCTTCATGCTCTCTTTCTCTCCACTCCAACATCTTTGCAATCAAAATGCCTGCATGGAGATGAAGGAAAGAAATTAGCACCTTCAATCATCTTTTTTGGAATTCATTTTGGTCCAACACATCTTTTTCTCTTTGGGTTTTTCGCCGCCGTCTTCACTTACAGAGTGGGGTTTCCACAGGTGGACCGTTGGGAACCTGCATAAATCTTTGATTTCCGCAGGCCCCGATATAGGGCACTCACGGTGGCCCAAACGCACGCCTTCGGCCCAAAAATTCACCCAAAAAATTATTTTTTAACCGATTAAAATGAATCTTAAACCATTGAGAAGGTAGAAGACAAGGTACTCACCGTTTTCACGCAAACCATTCAATGAATGATCGCCTGTGCTTCTCGCAATTGACCACCAAAATATGAGGTGAAAAAGGGCTCTTAGACAAGTTTTTGACCAAATACAAACGAAATAGTAGAAATGAGTTCTTACCCCTATTAATCTCATTTTTTACTTTTTTTTTTTTAAATATTTTATATCATTTAAATGTATTTTCTCAAAAACGTACGAGTCTAATGGTCTTTTGAGTGTTTTGTTTCTCGCAGATGGGCAGATCAGGATTTAGAACAATGAAGTATGGACACTTTTTGCGATTTTTTTTTCTTTTTTGTCGCATGTACAATTACTTTTTAGGGTTTTTTAGAAAAACCTCAAGCTTAGTCTTTGTTCATTCTCATGCTCTAAAATCGATGAGAACATAACTGAGTATACTTTTGTCGTATTTTCATACCCGTCATGGTAACACGAAAATAACGAAACTTACGGAGTAACCTTTAATCTCTTTTCACGCTCTATAAAAATGAAAACATTGTCGAGTGACCTTGTTCTGTTCACGCTCGTAAAAGTATTTGAATAAAACGTTTGATGGGAAATAGTTTATCACTTTCTCGGTCCTGTCAAACTATTTTACGAAAAAGGAACTGAGAGATTTCTCTTTTAAGTGTTTTTCTAGACTCTATAAACATGAAAAACCTTCGAGTTTTCTATCTTTGGACTCGTTAAACAAACATCGAAAGACCCATATGGGACCGAACCACTCCTTCTTAGGGTTTGTTAAACATACTTCAAGGGAATCGTCTGAAGGATGAGCTTACATCAACAAGCATATGTTATCCTCCTTAAGATTGCATAAAAATAAAGACGTACTCGCCAGAAATGGTGGGGGAAAATTTGGGAAAGAGATGTGTCTCTGTATTTGTATTAGTGGCAGTAAGCGTCACTCTTGAACATGACACCCCCTTCATCATTTGAATCCGGGTTGGGAAATCCATTTGTCTCTCATTTGACTTTCTTCTAGTTCATATCTTGGGTTGTCTTTGAGTCAATGTTTCCAAGACTAGTGTCGTGCCATTCATATGTTCAAGAGCAGTTCAATCAAATCCTCTATTGATTCGACCATTTACAATTGCCAATTCCTACCATGTCGGCCTTCCTTGTGTCGGTTTCATATCATGTTCGCACCTTGCTCTACCCTTAAATATGTTATTTATTTTGTGTCATTTGATGGGGGATACATCAAGGCCCTCCTGTGACGATTCTTTTCCTGTCGACTTCAGCTCATTATCCAGGAGCAAGACTTATAAATTATTTAGTACCTTAGAGCCTGCATGCCTCAATGACATCTTTCTTCTCTTTTGACAGTAGATTTACATCATTGATCCCTGATCGAGAGATTCCATCGAATGTTCGACTTCATATCATCTATTCACACTCATTGGATTGTACTATTGTACCTTGGGAGTCATTGACATCAAGAGTGATTTCCATCGCACTTGTTAACAGTTTTCATTAACGACCGGTAATTAAGTAGTTTCTAAACATGTTCGACTTCAACACCTGTAATCACATGGATAGATTCGTACTAATGGACAACGGGATTGAAGACCCTAGACCTCATCATTTTTTTATCTAGGTTGCGATGGAGTATTTGTGATTTTAATTGACACATATATCCACTTTGTATGTCTCGTGGCTATGTTTGTATCTGAGTTTTCCAATACGTAGATCCACAATGTATTCTTGGTGGCTATGTAGAATCTTGATGACATGGATCCACATTGTATAATTGGTGGCCATGACTTATATTTACGGTTTCAATCATTTATAGTCTGAACATGGAAATGCCTACTTCAGACATGGTATAATATTGTGCGGATGCTTGATTGTTTGCAGGTTCTCGATTGGTGCGCTCCTTGTTCCTGACACACACACACATTTTTACAAAGTATTTCGGTTGTCACGAGTGCCAACCTCATACTTTGGGGGGAATTCTGTTACACGTTATTTTGGTCACCTTAATGATGATTTCACAAACATGTGTTCAGGCTCCCAACATGACTTTTTTCCTGAGAAAAGAAACTTCTTTCCTCCTCTAAAAGATTGCTTTTTAGAAAGGGTCTGTAGGATACCTATATCACACAGTGCGAAAATCTATGATTTCCGCAGGTTTCTCTATAGTTGGCCCATGGGATTTCCGCAGGCTGCTCTATAGGCAAGGTGCGACAACATTCCAAAGCTAAAAGATGAAAGAGGTTTCACGGAGTTTCTAGAAGGGGGATCTTCTAGAATGTGAGGTGGCGTCCATATGGTTGTGATCCTACTGGTTTCTCTGATTTGGAGGGATCATCGCCATCTGTTTAAACCACTTCACCTTCCTCTATATAATCATGGGTTTCTCATGGAAAAGGTTAATAAAGATTAAGCAGAGAATTGATGAAAGAATAGGCTGAAGACAGTGTGAAGGATATTGTTTCTAGTGATGCTTGAGGCCACCATTTTCCCATCAAGATTTTGTGGATTCTCTTCATGCAAATTTCAGAGCAACTATATGTGTGTGTTGGAATGAAGGACCACTAAAAGGGAACCTGCGACATCAAGGCAATTCGGTTGTATCTTCCACTTTTCATTAATATAATACGGTGGCATGTCTCTTTCACATAAAATTATTAGTATCTTATTACACGATTCCTTGATCACATGTTTAGGTTGTCATTGAATTCTACTATTACTGATTTCACGTTGGTTGGTTTGTATTATTGCAGATCTGATTCTACAAGAGCACTAGAGTGAAGAAGGGACAACAGAGATATAAGGAAGTGATTCATAAGGTATGTTATCCATTCCTCTTTTGGTAGAAAACTCAATGATCACAACTTAGGGAAATTGTCTCGTTCCGTCTCATTTTGGTCTAGATCTAGGTGGATCTAGGGGGATTAGTTCATGTCTGTATCTACCGATTTACCCAATAAAAACCTGTAGCAAGCATTCCCAAGGACGTGAAAGGAGTCATTCCTTTACCCATAGAGAAGACCAGATCAAACCACGTGGAACCTGAAGCAGAAATACTTGCATAGGAAGGGAAGATAGTAGAATCCTCGTCTCCTCAACAGAAAATGCCTCGAAGAAGGGGCAGGACAAGGAAGCTGTGGAAGCTCAGTTTTCGGAAGAGCCACGTTCCAGTTCAGTGGCTGAAGAACTACTCATGCATGCCATCGGGCTAGAGCTTGTTGGAGGATTGAGCCACGAAGACAGGAGAAGAACAAGGAAAATAGATATCACAGGAACGAATTATCAAGATCAATCCCAGCAATTAAAGCAAGAAAAGTTGGATATCACTGAACTCTATCAGAAAAACATGGAGTTGAGGCAACATCTAGCGACAAATACTATGGAGGCGTAAGCAACGCTGCGTCATGAAGGGAATGTGGCATGGCCAAAACGAAAGCTCAGAGAGGTGCAAGAAACCATTGTACCATTGAGAGAAGCATAGAGACCGACGAAGGAAAGGCATACAAAGAATTCCAGTGAATGCAAAGAAACCGAAAAGGAAGCCCACGTGGCTCTCACCAATGCGCATAAAAAACAAGTTTAGCAGGCGTTCATCTTTTCATCCAAAATCATAAGACAAATCTTGGCAGTTTTGAAAGACAGGTTTCCCCAAAGCACTCTAACATTTTTATAACGACCGTAAAAATCAAACAACCACTAGCCACGCACATTTTTCCCAACAAATGAGCACGCAACAAAATTGAAGCCATTATTGCAGATGAAAAGTTCCTAGCAGACATTTGCCCGCTCAGACATCTGATTGAAGGGAAACAATGACACATTTTCCCTCATATAAAGACTTGTCCGATGATCAAATCCTCATGGAAAATTTACGAACAGTCATGTGTAAACATATGTGATTATTGCCTATTTTTGGAAGGCACCATGCAAAGAGTCTCCAATGCATGCTACTCAGTTTTCTTAGTTTTAGGGTTAGCAGTTATAAAATAGGGAAGCCCAAGCGACGCTCTCATTTATATATTTCATCTTTCCGATGTAAGCTAGGTTGGTTGGCAAAATTGGTAGACGAAAACTATTGTATGTAATTTGAGTTTTGTGATTGAAATTTAATGCAAAGGTCTTGTAACTTGATGAAAATAATATAGTTGTAGCAGTTGGATGTATTGTGCCTCTTTCTTTCCGTATGTGCTTCCTGTCATCTTTATTCATATCTTTTTTTGTCTATTTCAGAATGAATTTTCAAACCTGTGGATTTTTTGCACAGTGCCCCTTGTTCGCGCCACTTAAACAAAATGTTTTCTTCTAAAGATAGCTCTGAATTAGCTTGCAGCAGTGCTCCGAGTTACTTCCTATGTTTTTCTCCCGCCACACATTACGGTTTTACACTGAACACTGTTGCTCGCCTAGCCTTATCCTCTCAAGTTCAGTCACTGATTCATTTGTCTTTGTCATTCCCTCAAATTGAATCCATAGCCCAAGTCTTACTTTCTTGTGCTAATATAACCAGAGCTCGTTTTATCAAAGGTGTTAAATCTAGCCACTGCTTTCAAATCCATATCTTGCATGGAGACTGCACCTTCCAAGAGAGCCCTCTCCATATCCGAAAGGCTAGTTTTGTGTCTCAAAGTTGGTTGAAAAAATTACCTTCGTCGTCTGTTTATTAGCGAAACATATTTACAGAGTGCTAACATTCTATCGTTGTTGTCGGGGATGAAACTGAATAGATTTTCCCTGGGAGAACCACTAACGTTGCAGTTTGACCCATTAGGGTAACATATGGGAAAACATTCACACCGAATGAAACCCTTACCTTGGCGAATCCAATCCAAAATACCAGTAGCTCCAGGTAGCACAGTTCATGAACCCTGGCTCTGAAGACTATCTATACCAGAGCCAATCCTGACCCAAACTCCACAGAGCCTGTGTACGACCCCGAGAATATTCTGCGCAGGACTAGAGAGAAAGCGTCAGACCCATTCTACTACCTGGAAAGAAGCCTGTCCTTACCCAAAGACGTTGTGTAGAGCATCGACGACCTTGAGTTTGATGAATTATTCAAGCAAACCCTTTTTAGGTCTAAGTCGGAAACTAGGTTGGACAAGACCGTTTTCGACCGGAAGAAATTCCAAGCCCTAATATCAAATAATATCCCTCAAAATCCAAATCTTCCTAGAGCCATGGCCTCCATATTCTCCCCCCTCATCTTGTCGACCCAATTACATGACTTACCTCATAATTACAGTTAGATAATCAGGCTCTACGACGCTGAAGGAAATGTTTCCACCCAGAGGCACCTAGACTGGTTTAATGATTTCGTCGACCTGGAGGAGGTGGACTATGCAGACGCGAAAATGAAATTGTTTGCATAGAGCCTTTCAATATATGTAAGGAAATGGTTCAAGTCCCTCCCACCATCGAGCATTCAAGACTTCACCGCATTCGAGACATATTTCCTGAATAAATGGGGGTATAAGAAAAACCTTTTGCAGCTGCTAACACAGTACAATAATATGAAGAAAGCACCGAAAGAGATAGTACAAGAATTCTCAGCCGGTTTCTTGAAGGTGTATAACTCAATCCTTGCAGAATTCAAGCCGCCCCTCGGTGCTGTGCATTTGCGGTCCGCCGATTCCTTCGACAGTGATTTCTCCTTGTTGTTGAGAGAATGAAGATCAACAAGTATAGACGCTATAATGAGTAATGTTGTCGAAGTCGAACTAAACATGACGGCATTGGGAAAAATAAAACTGAGGTTCAACCGAGGTGATAAGAGACCCCAGGGAGATGCACAACCATCTCCTTCGCGGTCCTCATATGAAAAATTCAAATTGATGATGAAGACCGTGGAGAATTGTATGGAGAGAATGTCCATTGGAAACAAACCTGCTTCCCGAGAACAAAATGCCCCACAACCTAGGAATCAAAATCTCAGAAGGGTTCAAGTCCCTCAAATTAGACAGAGGGAAGAGAAATAGCAGAGGGATCAAGGCGACTAGTAGACAAGACCTCCATTCCAAAAAAACTACACGGACGAGGAAATCGACCAGACATTCGACGACCAGATGCATTGTTCCGACAACAAAAAATAGCGTGTGTTCTTGACAAAGAGCGAGCATGGTCGATACATGAGAAAAAACGATGAATTCATGTTGGATATGGACGATGATATGATACTCGAAACAGATGATGCATCGTCTTGGGAGACAGAAGAGTTCGGCAAAGGCTATCGGAACGCTATCATGCAGTTCCAGAAGAAGTACAACCTCCAGAGCAAAGATACACCTACCAAGTCGCAAAAAATGAACCCCATAAGGAAGCCTTCGGTGCACACCCCTTCCACAAGTCAACCAAGGTCGGAAAACGCAACCAAGGACGCAATGGAGAAGGCTAAGTCGAAGGAGGAGGTCTCCAAGAAAGCTCCGGACACTGTCCGGGAGGCGAGCGGAAAAGAGGTAGAGAAAACATGTCCCCTTTTAAATTTTGAACATGAGATGGCCAAAATCAAAATATCTATCCCGTTCAACGAACTTATTAGAAAGGGAGATTATCGGGAGAAAATCATTAAAATGATGAAAATGGGAGGGACCCCCGATACCCTGAATATCTAAGATGATCACCCCGCTATCCGTTTTGGTTCGCTCGTTGAAGAGACAAATGATACCGAGGACGTCTCTCTGTTCTACATCAATCTAAAGGTCCATGACATGACCCTCCATAACGCCATGTTGGATTCCGTCACGTCGCACAACCTCATGCTAAAGGTGATCATGGATGAATTGGGTTTGGATATCACCAGGCCATACAAAGACCTTTTCTCTTTTGATTTGAGTAAAGTCAATTGTTTGGGACTTATCAAATACCTAGTTGTGTCTTTGGCTCAAATCCCTGCTAAGAACATGGTCATGGATGTAGTCATCGTGAACATACCCCCAAAGTTTGGCATGTTGCTATCAAGGTTGTGGGTTGTGAAGTTGAAGGGCACTTTGCAGATGGATATGTCATATGCCACCATCCCTATTTTCGTCCATGACAAAAGGTTGTATAGAAAATTGCTGCTGGAATACATGGTAAGCAACAAGACACAACCAAACAATCATCCTATATATGCCATCGACACTAAGGTGGGTTCTTCTATATTCTAAAATGACTTGATTTTCAAAGAGGAAGAGCTGAAAACCATCATGATAGATGACGAGGAAACCACGCGGGAAACAATAGAGTTCACTGACCCGAAGGACCACATGGAAAACAGGGTGTGGAACATGAGTTTTGACGGTGCAGTCAGCCGAGAAGGAGCTGGAGCCGGTGTATGGCTAAGCCCCCCTAAAGCAGGCAAAAAGATGTGCTCATACAAGCTCACACTTGAATGCACTAACAACATGGCTGAGTATGAAGCACTAATCTTGGGCTTACAAGTTTTGAAAGAATTGGGCATGCAAAAGATAGCAGTGCGCGGAGATTTTGAGTTGATCATAAATCAGGTAAAGGGTGTATATTAGACCAAACACCCCAGGCTGAGAATGCACATAAATTTGGCTTTGGACCTCCTTGAATGGTTTTCAGAGTATGACCTATCTGCTATCCTTGGAGAGAAAAATCAGATCACTGATGCGTTGGCCACCTCGACCTCGGTTTTCAAGATCCCCATATTCCCAAAGAAAAGATATGAAATCGAGATCAAGCACAGGCCAAAAGTGCCTGATAATATCAAACATTGGAAAGTGTTTGATGATGACAAATAGGTGGAAATATTCCTCCTTATGAGCGATGAGTTTTCTAATACAAACATTGACGAGGAATTTTGTGGCGACGAAGATGAGAGCACGGATGCGTGCAGTAACACCGACTCTTTATGAAACCAGATCGTGGGAAGGGACATAATACAACTAAAAAATAATATCATTCCAAAGGGATTGGTGCCACTGGAAAAGATGTTTGACGAGAATGATGTGGATAAGAACCTCAAGATCACTACAAGCGAAGAGGACGTGGAAGATTTCAACATCAGGACTGAGGAGAACCTGAAGATAGTCAAATTATCAAAGACACTCAGTCAAGAGGTCAAGCAGGACTACGTCAAGCTCATGAAGGATTTCCTGGACGTATTCGCATGGAGCTATGATGACCTTAAAGTATATGAAACGAAAGTGATCCAACATGTTATCCCTCTCAAGGAAGATCAGAAACCTTTCAAAGAGAAGTTGAGACGAATATATGTTAATTTTTCAAAATCCCAACCCAGTTTCAGTCTCGCTGTCTTTTCAGTCAAATTTAAATGCCAAACTCAGTTTCAGCACTGTTTCAGCATATGCTACAGCCTGGTGTTTCAGCATCTTCTCACAGCGGTGTTTCAACATCAGCATATGCTACAGCCTGGTGTTTCAGCATCTGCTCACAGTGGTGTTTCAGCATCAGCATATGCTACAGCCTGGTGTTTCAGCATCTTCTCATAGCGGTGTTTCAGCATCGGCATATGCTACAGCCTGGTGTTTCAGCATCTGCTCAGCACTGTGTTTCATCATATACTCAGCCTGGTGTTCCAGCATATACTCAGCCTGGTGTTTCAGCTTATTCTACAGCCTGGTGTTTCAACATAAGCTACAGCCTGGTGTTTCAGCATCTAAAAAACTTAACAGAAAATAAATTTCAGAACTGAAACATGAGGATTATGAACATCGTTTTCAACGCAGAAATAAAATATCAGCAATATGCAAAACTCAGAAAATATTAGACACAAATATTTTCGGTCTAACTTCGACCCTGGAAAAACCCACAAGGGGAAAACCAGTGAGAGAGGGATTTGCATTATTTATGAGCTTCTGAGAAATTCTTTTACAGCATATTCATCTTCAGATATTTACACAAACTTATCTGGACATTCCTGTAGCTTTGCTCCTCAATTTCTGAACCAGAATGTCGTACAACTTTACGGCAATTAATGCTGTACGGACTATCACGAAATTTGTGCCAAAACTCTGCTAAGATTGTATGGACTGTACGGAAATACACTCAGAAATATATTACAGCAGTTACCTCAATTTCTGTGCCAACAAATGTTGTATGGCAGCCTTGGAATGCATGCCAATACTCTCAGAA
>ML791636.1:301884-314318 GCA_009831015.1 Picea engelmannii | reverse complement strand
ACTTTAGCCAAAAGTGACCAAAATTCACTTTAACCAAAGTCAAAGTGAAAATAGACAAAAGTACTAGGTACAAAGTGTCAAATCCTTCCCTCATGTGCTAAGGAGGACAAAAGCACATGGGGAACACCTCCCAAGGTACAAATCTCAAGAAGGATAGCATCCTTGTTGGAGCCAACTGTTAGCACCACCATTT
Source organism: Picea engelmannii (assembly GCA_009831015.1). Taxonomy (NCBI): domain Eukaryota; kingdom Viridiplantae; phylum Streptophyta; class Pinopsida; order Pinales; family Pinaceae; genus Picea; species Picea engelmannii. Next base: position 314,125 of record ML791636.1, on the reverse strand, counting down.
TTCTTTCCATTTAGAGTCGGTTTTAGTCGTGGTACGACCCATGCACCCAAACATGTGAATTCAGGTACGCAGCACCATGGGGTCGAAGTCGACAAGTGATCGGTTGGCCCTTAGAAGCGGGAAGGGATGTCAGAGTCGAAACATGCGTAAGTAGTACGGGTATGTATTTTCCAAAGAGTTGCATCCTATTAAGAAAACAGTCTCTATGTTCCCTAGGTCGAGTCAAGTAGTTAATGGAAGTCACATCGGAAAGTACACAAGCTATTATCAGTTCATCATGAAGGCTGAGGGAATGAAAAATTGCGGCGTTCGTATCATGCATGACCAACAAGCCTTATCGCTTGTATTCTACACATGGTGATTTTCCATGGAAAACATGCAACTCGATTCAAAACATCTCGTCGCCATGAATTCCCTGTCCTCCAGCATGATTCCTTCTTCTGCCCAACTCGTTATAAATATCATATGCTCGACACTCTTTTCAGTCATGAAACCAGGTATGCACTCTGTTTTCAATTCCCCTTTCCAGTCCAGTTTGATCAAAATTCCCCCCCTGTGCGTTTGTCAGATATGCTGCGTGTAGAATATGTACTGGTCTCACCATGGAGACCTCCCAAAGCATAAGGAAACGTGTGTGGAGCAACAGAATTTCCAGGTCCAAGCCCCAAAATGAATGGGATTCGTTGTCACCTATAGCAGGCATCCCCAAGGATGTGAAAGGAGTCATTCCTTTACCCACAGAGAAGACCATATCAGACCACGCGAAACATGAAGTAGAAAGACTTGAACATGAAGGAAGACATTAGAAGCCCCATCTCCTCAACAATAAATGCCTCGGAAAAGAGGCAGGCCAAGGAAGAACAAGGAAGCTGTGGAAGCTCGATTTTTAGAAGAGCTGCGTGCTAGGTTGGTGGCTGCAGAACTACTCATGTGCGCCATCCGGCTAGATCCTACTGGAGGATCGAGCCGCAAAGGCAGGAGAAGAATAAGGAAAATAGATATCATAGGAACAAATGATCAAAAGCCATCTCAACAATTAAAGCAGGCAAAGCTGGCTATCGCTGAACTCTATCAGGAAAACATGGAGTTGAGATGACAGCTAGCGACAAAGACTACGAAAGTGTCAACAGCGCAGGGTTGCAAAGGGAACATGGCATGGCTGAAAAGATAGCTCAGAGAGGCACACAACACTATTGTATAGCTATGAGAATCACAGAGATCGACGGAGGAAAGGCATATAGAGAATTCCAGGGAATGTGAAGCTGCTGAGAAGGAAGCCCGCGTGGCTCTTGCCAACATGCAGAAAAAGAAAGTTTAGCAGGCATTCGTCTTTGCATCCAAAATCATAAGAAAAATCTTTTCAGTTTTGAAGGAGACGTTTCCCCAAAGCACTCTACCATTTTGATAACGGCCGTAAAAATCAAACAACCACTTTCCGCACACATTTTTCCCAGCAAATGAGTACACAAAAAAAATCGAAGTCATTATAGCAGATGGCAAGTTCCCAACAGACATCTTCCCATTTAGACATCTGGTCGAAGGGAAACACTGACACATCTTTCCCTTTTATCAATACCTTTTTGATGATCAAATCCATGTGGAAAATTTGTGAATGTTCATGTGTAAAAAAATGTGATTATTGTTTATTTTTGGAAGGCACCATGTGAAGAGTCTCCAACACATGCTAATCAGTTTTCCTAGTTTTAGGGTTAGTAGTTACAAAACAGGGCAACCCAAGTCATGCCCTCGTTTATATATTGCATCTTTTCGATGTAAGCTAGGTTGGTTAGAAAAATTGGTAGACTACAGGTATTGTATATAATTTGAGTTTTTTGACCGAAATTTAATGCAAAGGTCCTATAAATTGACGAAAAGATTCAAGTTGTAGAAGTCGGATGTATTGTGCCTCTTTCTTTGCATATTTGCTTCCTGTCATCTTTAGTCATATATTTTTCTGTCTATTTCGGAATGAATTTTTGAACCTGTGGATTCGCTGCGTAGTGCCCCTTGTTCGTGCCACTTAGACAAAACGTTTTCTTCTAAATCTAGCTGAATTTGCCCACAATGGTGCTCTGAGTTACTTCCTATGTTTTTCTCCCACCACACATTATGCTTTTACACTGAAGACTGTTGCTCACCTAGCCTTATCCTCTCATGTTCAATCACTGAGTCGTTTGTCTTTGTCATTCCCTCAAATTGACTCCATAGCCCAAGTCTTAATTTCTTGTGCCAATATAACCAAAGCTCGTTTATCAAAGATGTTAAATCTAGCCACTGCTTTCAAATCCATATCCTGTGCAGAGACCACACCTTCCGAGAGAGCCCTCTCCAGATCCGAAAGGCTAGTTTCATGTCTCAATGATGGTTGAAAAATTTACCTTCGTTCTCTGTTTATCAGCCGAACAAATTTACGGAGTGTTAACACTAGGCACCATATAAAAGGAAAATATAATTGTTGGCCAATCCATTATGTACCACACTGCTTCAGATAGGAGATACAACCTTCATATCTAAGAAAGGAAAGGTTAATATTTGGATAACCCATAGGTTCCCTTCAACTTCATGCTTCTATCAGGAAATCCCATCATCTTTGAGATGCCAATAGGTAAAGAATACCTTTTATGTCTTTCATGTGTGTGCTTCAAGTGCTGAAATGACAATGTTGAAATTGAATTGCTTGAAAAATAAATTGCAAGAAACTTAGGGAAATTTAGGGAAATCTGATAAAGACAAAAAATGTAAAATTTAAAAGTTTTTACTCTATTTAATTAGTTTCCCAAGTGTTGTGAATTTTCAAAATGACAAATCATTATTTAAATGAAAATGTGATCAAAGAAGTATTTAATTCTTTCACCCTTTTCTTATTTATCAAGATTGCTTGTGGATGCAAAGCGAAAAGCGTACCAGAGATGAAAGAGATTTTAAATCCCTTGTTTGTGTGACTTGTAATAGCATAAACAACTAATATAAAATTAAATGCTAACTTTTAGATGGTGTATAATCTTAAATTTATCATTAATGAAATATTGAAATTAATTGCATGCACTGAATGATTAATCACAAGAGTTCTCTATCCACCTAACTGTTCCTTTTTAAATGAGTTTAAATAATGTAAATCAAACCAATTAAAATTGCAGTGGATAAGATCATAATCCATGCATCCATGTGGTCACTATTAGGAATTATGATTCCTTCTTCTAACCTCTAAGTGATTTAATCAGAAGGTTGTTATAGCAAGATTTGTCTCACCCCATACAACTTGCTCAGAAGGCCTTTTCCATTTCCCTATATAGACTTGAAGTCACTTTTTGAAATTCCTAGAGCTAAAAATAGTATTATTTCACATATACGCACCCTAAAAGCTATACAACATGCCTATACGTAGGTTGCACCATTGCATCCCGGGTACATCGGGTTTTGTGCCCAAAATTAAAAAATGGTGTCGGGTTTCCATGTCACATCATGAGATCCATGATCCTTGACCTTCCATATATTGGAAACGTTTTGACTCGACCCTTCAGTTCCATTTGAATGCTATAAATGGGCCATTTCCAAGCTGTGGAAGGAAGGATAAGAACTCAACTTTGAGAGAAAAGTTACTCTAGAGAAGTTATTCACTTCATATTGAGTCTTCATCCCTTTGTCCTTTTAAGTCTGAACACATTGTTCAACCCCCAAGCTCTTCCCTATTTGATGGAGAACCTCATTGTCTTTCTTATATGAGCTTGGATTTGGTGGAGGTGCATATGGAAAGGATTAGTTTCTCAGTTCTGAGACATGCCGACACAGAATTTTGTCATTCATACACTTTTGTTGATCATATTGTAATAGAAATACTCTTTTCTCATCCAATTAATGTCTTGCAAACATTTGAATTGTTATTCCATGGACATATTTGTTATGAATATTGATGGATTATGCTATTATATGTGCTAAATTTATATATTATCACCATATTCTTGCGTATATTGGTTTTTGAGGACAAGTTGTAGGTGTATAACTTTGAGTCAAGTGCTCAACGGTGGTCTTCTTCGAACATCTAAATAAGGTAGGCTCTTTATCTTGTCTTGTTCGCATCTTTTTTTATATATCATACTTGAGACTAGAGTTGATTTTTGTAGTCATTCCATCTTTTGTAGTTTACCCCATGCCATAGAGTGATTTTCATCGTAACAGAATTGGCGACCATACTGGGGAGGGAATCTTCTTTTCGAGGTTTGGAGTGTTTTTCTCCTTTGATTGCTCTTGGTTACCTTGCGTTTTCTTGTCGTCTGATTTCTTCACAGCCAATTTTCATTTTGATTATGAGTTTCTTGTTCTTATCCTTAACCTGGCATTTTTTTAATACACATACGCGGTTTTTCCCTTGACATACATGTACATACGTGAGCCGTCGTTCTATAGGGCACGCACATACATGAGTTTTTCTTAAACAGACGCGTACATCATCCTTGTTTTCTTGATTGTTGATTTTGGTGTTTGTTGGGTAATTTTTGATGGTTGTTGAGTCTTCTTGGGTCTCTTTCATGACTGTTAAGTGCCTGTAGAGTGATAGGAAACCTTTCTTTGGTTGATTTTTCAGGTGGTTTTTCTCTCTCACCATCTTTTTCATTGGTTGTCCTTGCATCTTTGGCTGGGTGTTTTCTTCTTGATATCCTGCTTGGTTTCTCATTTTACTTACATTAGAGTTTATATATCAAGTTGTTGTTCAGTCCTTGCATTTTCATTTCTTTATATTAAAAATACAAAAATTATACATTTGTCATGTTGGCATTTGATATTTTGGGTTCTTATTATCGATCTTGATACGTGTATGGAAAAATTGCATCTCATTTGAAATTGAAGAATTGAATTTTTGAAACGCATATCATTTATTGAGAATTGAAGTTGGGACTTTGCATTATATTCATATTCATTTCTTTCGCTTGCTGAGTCATAACATCATCAATTTCACGACCACATATTTTTAGTAAAAAAAGCCACTAAAAGTAACACAAATCAATTTAAAATTGATTAGAAACGATTTATTTTTCAGGGTGCATGAACTAGCTTAAGATTTTGAGCCTTGGAATAGGATTTTATGAGTAAACTTCTCCAAGGCTATTAAACTCAACATATGTTTCTGACTAAGGGATTGGTGAAATACATTGTATAATTGGTGACGTCAAGAGGCTTCGTTCACACTGGAGTTAAGAACAAGGTCGTGCGAAGTTGTTTGAAGAGATATCCCTCTAATACCTTCTTAGTGTCAGATATCTTTCTGGGGATCTATTCATATTTGGGGGTCTTTCTAGTGCCTTTACCTTTGTGAGAGGCGGTTCTTTCAATATTTCGGGCTACCCTGCCCATATGGTGGACCTGAATTATGATTGTTTTCTTGTGCATTGGTTATAACATGGTGGCTTTAGTTTCTTGACATAGGTAGCCACATAGGCTGCTTTCAGAGGTTATTCTACAGGTACCCTGGTTCAGATAAGGGTCAGACAACACACAACCTTTATGGAGGATTACCTCTCCGGGGGTATTTGACCTACTGTGTTGTTAATCCCACAAGGGCCCTTATACCTGATTCTAATACCTCCGATCTTTTGAAGGGAGTTTTAGGCCCCTCTTGGATGAGGCATACCTACTTTAGGGAGGGATGCCCCTTTCAACCACTTTATCTTGTTTGTGTGCATATTGGTCTTTTTTTTTTCGATGTTCTCTTTGATTGTTAGTTGGTGATGCCGGAGCATCTACGGCTTCATCAAGCGAGCTAGCGTGAGGATAATGAGAATACAGCTGGACAGCGCCAGCACATGCATTTTTGAATTACTTTGAAGATTGTTGCACCGCCGTTTAAATGAAGGCATTCAAAGCTGAGCGCACTTGTATTGTGTTATAGATAGGAAGGCATTTAATAGTTTTAATGCTATTAGATAGGAATTAACTGTAGATTAGACAGTTTTACTTTCGGGAGGGAAAACGAATATAGGCACCCTCCTTTGTATAATTGAGATTATTATTCAGCATTAGCATTCAGGAAGCAGAAGGAGAGCAACTCAGAGAGCTGGTGAAGAATCCCCATGTACAAATATTGAATTAATAGTAAAGCTTTGATTCAATTTCATGGCTGTGATTATTCTCTGTGTGTTGTTGATATTATGTTGTTGCATATTTGCTTCTTGTTTTTCCTATTGTCTATATGCTGCATATGTGATTGCATGGCAAGTTCGAAATCTGAGGGAATGAGAGAATGAGTTTCAATCATTTCTCTGTTTAAGCTAGGAGATTCCTGCATAGAGTGCAGTGGAATACCTCCGCATAGAATGCGTTGAGGAAGCTGGACAGTTAAACCCTCATCTTTGTTTGCTCATAAGTCGTGCTGAGTTATTCGAACCGTGCAGGTGAAGTGCAGGTTGAGTTGAAGTCTCAGAGGCAAGCCTGGGAAGAGAAGAACAGGAGGGCCGTGGTTAAATTCCATGAACATGTTTATTTTCTGTGTGTTGTTGGCATTGTGCCTTTGCATATTTGCTTCCTGTTACTTACTTCTTTCATATGCCGTGTATGTGATTTTATGGAAGAATTGAATTCAGAGTGGTTCTGAATAGAAAGTTGGTGAAAGCTCAGGAGGGAGAGTTCCTTGTAAGTAAAGTGGAACACACCCAGGTGAAGCTCGAACGGGAGAAGTTTCAGAGTGAAGGACTCTTCAAAAGGAAGAGAATCGACGACTTGAATTTCAGGGAGAGCGTTAATCTTCAAGCGCAAGTAGAACCCACTTGCTATCGCATATCAACATATCGGGGTTGGCGAGCGCAAGAGTGCATGCACGTCGATATCACGAGTAGCGATTTCCTGATTTTGTGGGAGCTGTCGATTTTCGGAGGGGCCGGTGACACGTGATCTCGGGACGTTGGGTCTCGGGAGTTGAAGAGCAGGCAACTAGTTTCATAAGTCACGAACTCGCGAGGGGACGAGGTAGCGATACTCGGGTATCGGCGACTCGGGCCTCGGAAGCCGAAGGGGAGTTACTTTGGACTCGCGAGAAGCGAAGCCGCGAGATCGTGAGATCGTGAGTCTCGGCATCTCGGCGTGTCGGGTATTGGAAGTTAAAATCCCAAGTGGTTGGTAGTGCGAGAGGCGAAGTTCCGATCCCCCAAAGTAGAGGAAAAGAGAATAGAGAGGAGTGAACTGTGGGTGAAGAGAATCCGATAGGAAGAGAGAAGAACCGTTGGGTTCTTCGGGCCCGTGGGAAGCGAAGATCCTGGTGAAAGCGATTGTGCCGTCGAGGGCACGAGGTTGCTTCAGAGTGGTATCAGAGCCTGGATTGAGTTCTCTTTGTTCAGGTAGCAGAGAGAAGAAGATACAATGCTGCTGAGAAGAGAGAGGCAATCTCCTGATCGAGAAGACAGGGATGCCCGAAGAAGGGGTAGGCCAGTAGGTAATGCTGAGATGGAACGAGAGATGAGAGATCTCTGAGCCAGACTTGAAGAAATGGAGACCACCCAAAGGCGTGGTGCTGGAGCAGCAGAGTTCAGCGATTCCGAAGTTGAAGAGGAGGCTAGACATGATGAAGAAGAAGTTACGACAGAGGATGCATCAACCGAAAGGTTGATTAGAGCCATTTCGAGGATGAGCTCGAAGACAAAGATGGACATTCCCGTCTATGAGGGAAGTCTAAATGCAGAGGAATTGTTGGATTGGATCCGAGCATTGGATACCTACTTCGATTACGAAGATATCGAAGAGGACAAGAAGGTAAGGCATGTTGTTACAAAGTTGAAAGGACATGCAACCTTATGGTGGGATGAGTTGTAGGCAGATCGGTGCTGCAAAGGCAAACAAAAGATTAAGAGCTGGGACAGGATGATCGCCAAGATGAAGGAGAAATTCATCCCGAGAGACTACCAGATCACTCTATTCAGGCGCATGCAGAACCTGAGACAGAAGTTGATGACGGTGAAAGAATACACCGAGGAGTTCTACAGGCTCAACATCAGAGCTGGTCATCGGGAGAGTGATGACAAAAAAGTGGCGAGGTATCTGAATGGTCTCAGGTATGATATTCAGGATGAATTGAGCATGCTGACCATCCACACAGTTGAGGATGTGTACCAGATGGCTCTGAAGGCCGAAGAGAAGCTGAGCCGCAAGCAAGGACAGCGAGGGCGAGGCAAAGCGGTTTCCCAAGAGAGAACTCAGAAGCCTCAGGGTAGAGTTGAGAGAGGTGATACCTCACAGCAGAGGCAACCACAATTTGAACAAAGGCAACAAAAATTTGAGCCGAGGAGGCAGCATACTGAGCAGGGTGGCGGATATGCTGACGCAAATGTAATTCCTCGTACCCGAGGTAGAGGAAGAGGCCGAGGAGGAATTATCACATGTTTTACGTGTGGGAAAGACGGACACAAAGCCATGGACTGTCCAGATAGGAAATTGGACAGAGGAAAAGCTCACGTTGCTGAGGCGTAGAGGCGCGACGTTGAGGATGAAGACACTGGAAGTGGGAAGTCACTGACAGTGCATAAGGTCCTTTTGAAACCTGAGAAAGAGGTGGATGGCTCAGCGCAAAGATGCAGACTGTTCCGGACGACTTGCAAGACCAAGGGCTAGAAATGCAAGGTCATAGTGGACAGTGGAAGCACCGATAATCTCGTTTCAACCGAGATGGTGGAAAAGCTGGAGCTGAAGACGAACAAACACCCGAGTCCATACAAAGTATCATGGCTGCAGAAAGGACACCAGGTATGTGTTACGAGACAGTGCTTGGTCCAATTTAAAATGGGTGATTATAAAGATAAATTTTTGTGTGATGTCATTCCCATGGCTGTCTGTCATGTTTTATTGGGGAGACCATGGCAGTATGATAGAAATGTTGTTCATGATGGGAGGATGAACACCTATACCTTGGAGAAAGATGGGAAATCACATACCTTGTTTCCGGGGAAGGATAAGAAGGTGGAGCCGGAAGTGAGTAGTACAATACTTCTCATGAGTGGAAAAGAGCTTCTCACAGAGCTGGAGAAGAATGAACATCCACAATTCTTTGTTGTCAGGAAGCCGAAAATTGTCTTGACAAGCACGAGAGTGGACGACCTGCCAGAGGAGATTCAGGAACTGCTTGGAGAGTTCGCTGATATCATCATGGGAAAATTACCTCGTTCATTGCCACCGATGAGGAGTGTAAGTCACCACATTGACCTCATACCCGGAGCAAGTTTGCCAAATAAGGCAGCGTACAGGTTGACACCTCAGGAGAACGAGGAGGTCAAGAGGCAGGTACAGGATCTGCTGGATAAAGGACTGGTGAGGGAGAGTATGAGTCCGTGTGTCGTTCCAACGGTACTGAGTCCAAAGAAGGATGGAGACTGGAGGATGTATACAGACTCCAGGGCGATTAATAAGATCACCATCAGGTATAGGTTTCCACTGCCAAGAATGGATGACTTGATGGATTGCTTGAGCGGGGCAAATTATTTTTCAAAGATAGATCTTAAGAGCGGATATCATCAGATCCGGATGCGAGAGGGAGATGAATGGAAGACGACATTCAAAACAAACGAGGGTTTGTACGAATGGATGGTCATGCCGTTTGGGTTGACAAATGTGCCAAGCACATTTATGCGGCTGATGAATGAAGTCCTGCGGGAATTCATTGGCAAATTTGTGGTCGTATACCTTGATGATATCTTAATTTTCAGCAAGATGAAGGCTGAACACTTGAGGCATTTGGCCATTGTAATGAGAAGGCTACAGCAGGAGAAGCTGCTGATTAATTTGAAGAAGTGTTCCTTCATGCAGACATAACTCATTTATTTGGGCTTTGTAATCTCGGCAAATGAATTGAAGATGGATCCTAAGAAGGTGAACTTAATCAAGAATTGCCATCGCCAAGGAATGTTTTTGAGGTAAGGAGATTTCACGGTTTGGCAAGCTTCTACAGAAAATTCATTCGAAATTTCAGTGGAATCAGTGCAGCAATGATGGAAACTGTGAAGAAGCGGCATAAGGTCTTCCATTGGACAACAGAGGCTGAAAGGAGCTTCAATTTGTTGAAGCGAAAGATCACCGAGCAGCCAGTGTTAGTGTTGCCTGATTTTCAGAAAACCTTCCAGGTGAAATGTGACGCCAGTGGGTATGCTGTTGGAGGGGTCTTGAGTCAGGATGACAGACCTGTTGCATATTACAACAAGAAGCTGGATGATGCCAAGCTGAAATATTCCACGTACGATAAGGAGTTCTATGCCATTATACATGCATTGAAAAAGTGGAGGAATTATCTCATACCCAAGGAATTTGTCCTGTACAGTGATAATCATGCGTTACAGTTCGTGAGTTAGCAAGAGAAGATGAATCAGAAGCATGCAAAGTGGGTGGAATACATGCAGAATTTCACATTTGTGATAAAGCATATTTCAGGGACTGCTAACAAAGTGGCTGATGCTTTGAGCAGAAAATGTTTATCGCTGCAGGAATTCAGAGTCAAGACCTTGGGTTTTGAAAATTTAAAGGATATGTATGCAGGTGACGCAGACTTTGGCGAGGCATATGAGGCATCCGAGAACCCAGTTCTCAGGGATAGGAGTCTGTGGATTGACTACCTGATCCAGGAAGGATTGCTGTTTCGGGGCAATCAACTGTGCATTCCGAATTGCTCTATGAGGGAGAATTTGGTGAAGGAGAAACACAGTGGAGGTCTAGCAGGTCATTTTGGTCATGACAAAACATACGCCAAGCTGAGCGAATTGTATTTTTGGCCAGGGATGCGCACTGATGTTAAAAGATTTGTTGACAGATGTAGGATATGTCAACATGCGAAGGGTCGAAAACAAAATGCTGGGTTATATCAGCCATTGCCCATACCTGAGAGGCCATGGGAAGCCATCAATATGGATTTTGTGTTGGGTTTACCAAGGACACAGTGAGGGGTTGATTCCATCTTTGTGGTGGTAGACAGATTTTCGAAGATGGCACATTTCGTACCATGTCATAAGACCAGCGATGCAACCCACATCGCGAATTTATTTTTCAGAGAGATTGTCCGATTGCATGGATTGCTGAGAAGCATAGTCTCGGATCGGGACACGAAGTTCATAGGTCACTTTTGGAGGACGCTATGGAAGAAGCTAGGGACTGACTTGGCATTCATTTCTGCTTACCATCCGTAGACAGACGGACAGACCGAGGTGGTCAACAGAAGCCTGGGGGATTTGTTGAGGAGTCTGGTGACGGAGCATCACAGCACTTGGGATCAGATCCTACCACAAGCAGAATTTGCGTACAACGATTCGGTGAATCGAAGTATAGGTAAGAGTCCATTTCAGATTTTGTATGGAACCCAGCCGAGGGGAGTGTCTGAGCTCAGGGAGCCAGAACAGGCTGAGACTAGCAGTGCGAAAGCTGAAGAATTTGCTGAAGCGATGCAAGAACTTCACGCAGAGGTGAAGCAACGATTGCAAAGGGAAAATCAGGAGTATAAGCGCAGAGCCGATGAGAGGAAGAGACAACTTCAGTTTGAAGTTGGGGACATGGTTCTAGCACACCTGAGGAAAGAAAGGTTCCCGAAGGGAACATATAACAAGCTCAAGATGAAGAAAATTGGACTGTGCAGAATCCTGAGAAAATTCGGGGAGAATGCATATGAGCTTGAATTGCCAGAGGGCATTGGGATATCTCCGATTTTCAATATTTCGGACTTATACCCATACAGGGCTGATAAAGCAGGCACTGGAATGGAGGAACAATTGGTCCAGTGGCAGAAACAACTACCAGCCGCAGAGAAGCCACAGATGGAGTATATATTGGATAAATGAGCGGGCAAAAAGACCAGGAGGAAACAATATTTTGAGTACCTAGTAAAATGGAAGAACCACCCAGTGGAGGATGCCAGCTGGGAGACAGAGGCTGTTATACAGAAACATGAGCACACCGTGCAGGAGCTCATGGACAGGATCCCATGAAATCTTTTGAGCCGAGGAGTATGATGCAAGAGCATCTACGACTTCATCAAGTGAGCCAGTGTGAGGATAATGAGAATACAGCTGGACAGCGCCAACACATGCATTTTTGAATTACTTTGAAGATTGTTGCGCCGCCGTTTAAATGAAGGCATTCAAAGTTGAGCGCACTTGTATTGTGTTATAGATAGGAAGGCATTTAATAGTTTTAATGCTATTAGATAGGAATTAACTGTAGATTAGACAGTTTTACTTTCGGGAGGGAAAACGAATATAGGCACCCTCCTTTGTATAATTGAGATTAT
>ML791636.1:286605-300932 GCA_009831015.1 Picea engelmannii | reverse complement strand
GGGAGAAGTTTCGGAGTGAAGGACTCTTCAAAAGGAAGAGAATCGACGACTTGAATTTCAGGGAGAGCGTTAATCTTCAAGCGCAAGTAGAACCCACTTTCTATCGCATATCGACATATCGGGGTTGGCGAGCGCAAGAGTGCATGCACGTCGATATCGCGAGTAGCAATTTCCAGATTTTGTGGGAGCCCTCGATTTTCGGAGGGGCCAGTGACACGTGATCTCGGGACGTTGGGTCTCGGGAGTTGAAGAGCAGGAAACTAGTTTCATAAGTCACGAACTCGCGAGGGGACGAGGTAGCGATACTCGGGTATCGGCGACTCGAGCCTCGGAAGCCGAAGGGGAGTTACTTTGGACTCGCGAGAAGCGAAGCCGTGAGATCGTGAGTCTCGACATCTCGGCACGTCGGGTATCGGAAGTTAAAATCCCAAGTGGTTGGTAGTGCGAGAGGCGAAGTTCCGATCCCCCGAAGTAGAGGAAAAGAGAATAGAGAGGAGTGAACTGTGGGTGCAGAGAATCCGATAGGAAGAGAGAAGAACCGTTGGGTTCTTCGGGCCCGTGGGAAGCGAAGATCCTGGTGAAAGCGACTGTGCCGTTGAGGGCACGAGGTTGCGTCAGTTGGCCTTAGGATTTCTTTTATATCTCAAGTCTTGAGTCATCATGGAGCGAGACTAGCTTCCTCGCAGGTCTCTCCGTTTATTGAAATTACCACCGCATCTTGATTCTTTTCCTTCTAAACGACATAAAGTTATCAATTGTGGTACACACCTCCACATACCATACTTTTGGTCATACAAGTATGAGTATTGAGTCAATTCAGAAAAATAATGGGAGTCCTTCGACTCCCATACCTACTGTGGTTAATGGGACTCCTTCTACACCTTTGACCACTATGGTTGTAGTACCGGAGGTCCCCAACATTAGTCCTGTCCGAACTGTAGTTAATACTCAACCCATAGTAACGAACCCTTTTGGGTCTCTTTTTAGTTCATTGGGCTACAATACTCATTCCATCCCTTCTGCCTCTAGAACTTTCTCTTATGGTATTCCAAATTTCACATTGCAATTTTCATCCTCCATTCCAACATCTAATCCAAATCCTAGTATTGGACTTGGGGGCATGGCTCCTCTACATATTCCACTCTCATTTGGCGATGCTCATATTATCAAAACAACTCCTATGGTTAGAAGCCTACCTCCTTTTCACCTCGGGTCTAATCCTAGTCTTAATGTTCATGGATGGAGTAATCAACTAGGAGGACAAGTTGTTTCTTATGTTTTGTCCTTTACACCTACCTCCTCCACACTGATTCCGACCAACACATTTGGCATGAAGAATCCACCTCTATCCTCCAGATTTCCACCTGGAGGAGGTCAGTTTCATACTTTGGGAAACCCCCAACCTGGAGCTACTCTGGTTAGGGGAAATATTTACAACCCTCATCATAACATTCCTACTGGACTGGTGCCCAACCAACCCCTTATAAATCAGTTTGGAGGGGGGTTTTACAATCTCGGACAGGGTCATGGTGCATACTAGAACCTTGGATGGGCTGCAATTCCCCAACATCAATCTTTCCTGAGAGCTTAGGGCTAGATGCTGCAACCCCATCTCCCTTTTCTGGCCATGCTCAAATTTTCAGACTTTTCAAGATCAATGAATGACCCAGTGTGTCATGACCCGACATGGCCCCCCATCCCCACCAAAATTCCCTTGGATATTCTAAAATTCAAGGGAAAGATTGGTGAGGATCTTGGTGATCATGTCACTACTTTCCATCTTTGGTGCTCTTATAATTACCTTAAGGATGATTCTATTCATTTAATATTATTTCAATGCACCCTCGCGAGGATTGTAGTGAAATGGTACATAGAGATACCAAGGGGGACATACAAGAATTTTAATTAGATGGTTTTAGTTTTCCTCACCCACTTCCAGTTGTCGATTCGTTACGACATCAACATCGAAATTTTTTCGGCCCTCCACCATGACAAAGCCACCCATATCTCATATCACATCCAAGAGTGGCGTATATGGAAGAGGTTGATCAAATCCTACATTCCTCCAGTGTTCCTGTTGGAATGGTTTCTTAAGTCTTTATTGCCTTATATTTCGAAGGATGTCTCTATATCTAGGGTAATATCCAAAGAGGAAGAAATTTTCAAAGACCAACAATTAGATCTCATATATGCTCAGTCTGGGATGTTATACAAAATTCTTCATGATGCACCGAGGTCAAACTATGACACTGGGAAAAATCTAGAGCCTCATGTCAATGGCATTATAGTCTCCGCAAATGTTAAATATACAAACTTGGTGATAAGAAAGTTGAAATATTTGTCTCTAAGCCAGTTTATAGGAGGACAAGATTATTTTGTGTGCTCCACTCCCACTCATTCGGCGGATGTACATTATGTGCAGTCGTCGACCAACCTGAAATGTAACCAATAACCAGGAGGGAATAAAATTAAAGCATGTGGTAACAATCGTAAGGGTGGGAGGAGTGATAATAAAACCAAGGACAATGCTAACAATGATTTATCCAGGTGGATATCAGTGGCCACCCACATATTCCACGGGCTTGAAAAACAGTTTTCCATATTGGCAGTTTTTCGAGTTCCAAACTTTCGAGGTCGTTTTTAGGCCCTAAACGACGCTTTTTGGGAATTTGGGGCCCAGGTGACTGCTAATGACACTAACATGGGCTAGTTGAAAATATTTCTTCTCAGTTAGACCTTTCCAACAGTGTATCGAGGGCCCCAAACGAAGATCGTATGCAAAAGTTTCCCCAGGGAACTTTACGTATCAACTACCCCCATCAGGGCCCGAAAACCTTTTGGCTTTTCATCTTCCGAGGTTAGGGTTTTTTATTTTACTTATGTTAAAAATGTCTTTGGAGCCTCATTGTAAATCATCTTCTTGTGAATGCAAGTAGCAGTCACATCTCTTCTCAGAGATAAGATGCCACCATTCTAGTGAGTTTTTCACTCTGAATTTTTACAGTCTTTGTACATTTTCGCTCATTAATAGAAAATTGTGTATTACTGTATCTTTATGTTTATGTTTTCATCTATGATACATTTTTTGTTATATTATTGGATATCCGCAATATCTCCATGCATTTATTTATTATATCTCTACTCTAATTTTGTGTCGAAAATAATCCGGATCAATGGTATCAGAGCAAGATTCTCTTGATCGTTTTTCAGTGCATGTCCCCGACGAGGTCCGAGTATAGCAAGTTGGGTCTCGATATTGTCTCTCTTGAGGACAATCACTCGCATTCCCAATAAACCCTCCATGGCAGAAGAAAAGAAAAATGACGGAGCAAAAGTTTATATTCATTTGTTGCTTGAGCAAGCTCTCACGCGACAGAGGGACGAAATGATGGAGAATTTTTCCCACATCCTTCAACGCCTGCCGATAGCAGCAGGTGCATATTCATCAAGCGACCACTTTGGAGGCACCTCACATTTCAAGGTACAAGTCAATTTTGATATTCCTATATTTGAAGGTCAGATGGATGCAGATGCCCTAGAAAAATGATTAAATCTGTTAGAAGGTTATTTCTTTGTTCACAATTTTTCTGATAGAGAAAAGATCACCTTCACACTCCTTAAATCTCTGCCCCATGTCAAGCATTGGTGGGAAACCTACTGGGATAAAATTTCCATAGAGGATTTTGGAATATATGGGGCCGAGCCCACTTGGGATTTTTTTGTGGATGTGGTCAAGGAACAATTTTACCTTGTTGGAAACTATGAAGAACAATACATGAGATGGACCATACTATGGAAAGATAGGGGACAAGCAGTGTCGAAGTTCACCAATACCTTCCATACCTTGCATACCAATTTGGGTATTAAAGACTCTGAGTGACATTTGGTTCTGAAATACCTTGGGGCTCTACACAAATACATCCAAACTGAAATAGATTTTCTGGATATCTCATCACTTGGTGCTGCGTATCTCTATGTTGTTAAAATTGAGTATAAATTTAGGCACCAGAACAAGCAGGAGTTCGGATCTGCAAATATGAAACAACCAAATTATGATAAAGATGGCCCTAACAAACTACATCCCAAAAACCAGTCCAAGCCACAAGAAAAGAAGGATCAGGGGAAGACGAAGAAGGACACTGAAAAATGGTGTGATTTCCACAAAAGACCCTGGAACAACACCGATGAATTTCACTCAAAAGAATCATTGGTGGTCGAGATCAAACACAAGGAGCCGAACCCTGATTCAAAATCTGATTATGAAAATAATGGTAAAACATAGATTATCAACACAGACCCCACTGCTATTGTTGTGACTACAACAACTCAACTAGATGAATCAACAGATCCTAAAGAGGGGGAGCACCTTTTTCATTAACATATGTGGGTGAAGGGGACCCCACTTCATTTTATTGTTAATAGAGGAAGACATAAGAACCTCATCTCAGTAGAGGTTGTCAAACAATTGTATGTGGGTGGGGGGGGGGGGGGGNTAGAAAAACTTTATTATTGTCGACAACACCACACCCACAACCATACAACATTGGGTGGCTTCACTAGGGACGATATCTTCGTGTCAGCCAACAGTGTCGATTTTCATACGACATCCATCCCGTTAGCACAAGAATTTGCACTAGAAAATTTGGTTATTTTTACGATCTATTTTGTAGCACTAGTGAATTAAGAGATTCTGCAGTGCCAACTTTCTCAAGCATCAAGACCGAGAGCCAAGCACAACTGTCATCAACACAAGACACGAGTTAGAAACTCCATGCACACATTAAAAATAAAGCTTATGTTAATGGAGAATTTCCTAAAAAAGAGCAGTGGCGCTACCAAATCCACATAGTTGAATTCATGATGGGCGCTACCAATTTCGCATGACTGTGTCATAGTGGCACTACCAAATCCACATAGTTGGATTCATGATGGGCGCTACCAATTTCGCAAAGTTATTTTATAGGGATGCTTCTACCAGTTTTGAGTGACAAACTTAAAAATTGTATTATGAACAAATGAGAAGGTATTTGTTAAAACTGGAGGTTTTTGTTAATAACATACCAATTAACAAAAACCTCTCTCAGTTTTTTAAAATGTTTTATGGTTAGAGAGATATTATACAGAGAAGTGGCACTACAAAATGTGTTGCGAAAACTCTGTTCTGGACCGTTGAATTGATATTTTTGACCAGGTGACTTCCAGGAGCATTTTCGGGTGAACCGTGATGAATTTTATAAATCAGAAGGAGGTTATTGTCAAGAACGGACCCATGAACATTAAACACATTCATTTTTCACATAGGTGTCATGGGTTGGGAGATTCGAAAGAATCTTTAAGCCCTATATTTTCTGTTTTCGTGATTTCCTGTTTGTGACACCTATTCTGGACATATGGAGATGAATTTAAAGAAACCGAGAGAGGTTTTTATTCATAACAAATTTATATACGAAAACCTCTCTCATATTTTACACAACTATTATGGTTTGAGAGTTACAAGTGGATCTTTGAAGGCTATTTTTCAGAATTTTTCCTCCTGGAAAGCAGGAAATCAGTTAAAACGTGTCATTTTTTGTTTGCAGTTGTTTCTATTTTGGAAAAGGGGTTGGAATTTGAATGGTTTAGCTAGGATCCATTATTCTATAATATTTTGATAAAGTTTATGTGAACTGGTTATGTACCTGATTTGAGACATCTTGATTAATAGAAGTCAACTTTCTTAGCTTATTTGCCTCTAATTTTGAAGTATTGATGCTTGAAAGATTCACATGAATTATTGTAGTGATATTATGATGGATGTTTGATTATAATATTATTATGATGTTTCTTTAGTGTCCTTAAACTTTGAATTCAAGAAGATCTTGTGTTTTGATTTTTTCTTCCTTAGGTTGCTTAAAGACCAGATGTCTATAGTAAACCTCTACATTTTTCTCATCAAAGTCTTCCCTCTATTCACCTTTACTCCCACTTACTGACTGAAGTTAGCCAAGACCTCAATTTCCTGTGCATGCTAGCCCAGATTTCTAAGTTAGATCATTATTATTTTGAGTCTTCTCTATTTGACCTCTTTAAAACTCATTTAAATTTACACATAACCTGATGGGTACTTGATTTGAAAATAGAAGGCTGACTTGTTATGCTATGCAAGCACCCTCTACCTCATAAAATAAATCTTAACAGGACCTTGCTTCATGTGTTAAAATGTGCAAGAGGGTTTATGTGTTTAGTTTATGCTTCTTCCTTTCGAATGTGCATGTGGGAGGAATGTTCTTTTAAAAGATTAATTATGTGTTATAAACCAATGTACAACAATGTAAAGTACAACAAATAACACAACAAACTCACAACAATAGAAAGATGATAAAGGAGTTCACCCCTCTCTGGGCTACATCTCCTTGAGCCTCCTTCAATGGAMTTGGCTCTTTGGGATTAGTTTGTCAAATGCTCTTTACAAGATTCTGCTCAACTCCAATGGATTTACAAACTGTACCATTGGATTTAGAATACATAAAAACCCCAAAAATGACTGTTAAAACTCTGCAAATGGACAATGGCTCATCCAACAATGACCTCTTCTACATGTGGCCTCCAAGCTTCCCTGAGCTTCAATGGAGAAAAAATACCTGTAGAAGTCCTCCAATGGATCTGAAACCTATCCCAATGTGTTCAGAGCATAATAATCAGTCAAAAATGACTATTCAGTCTCAGAAAATGGACATGGGCTCATCTGAGCAATGCCTCAAACAATGAGGGCTTTAAGGCTCCCTAGAGCTTCCTCAAGATTCAATGGTTAAAAAACTGCATAAGGAGTCTTCAAATGCCTGTGAAAACCTCACCAATGGACTCAGAACGTCCAAAAACCCCTAGCTGGGCTTTTACAGCACCTGATTTGGTCAAAAACTCAAGAAGTTATGGCCTCTGCCATTTTTCCCCTTCAGGCTTGCTGTCTCCTGTTCGCCATTTCGCACCTGTGGAAGAATGCACCTAGCTTCAGGCGTTTCTCGTGCCAAAACTCGGCACCCACACGCATTCCCGAAATTGGTGCAAAATGTCGATTAGTTAACGGAACTAAGGCCCCCCAAGTCGGAGGTGTTGGGCGCATGGGCCATGTGGCCACGTTCCTCGTGCACCAAAAGGGGCTCGTTTATATGCGTGGATAAAAGTTTGACAAGTGTCCCGTGTATGGTTAACGGTTGAACCAAACTCGACTCTATTAAAAAACCCGTTTCAAATCGCACGCCATTTCAAACCACGCGCGTTCATACACTAACATTATTAACCACGCACATTTAATCATGGTATAAACCACCAACAAAGTGTTATAACCCGCACACATTATAATATATGATTATGGATTAAACCCGCGCGCCAAAGTTTAAACACCACAAAACTCCGCGCCCAGTTTACACAGCATGTGGTCATGTATAATGGTTAATACAACCGTGGCTATACAAATAACCCCCGCGCCATTTGAAAAAGGATATGGTCTCATGCAATCCACCATTCGACCGTGGGTCATAATTCATACACCCCAACCGCGCACTATTTTATAAACAAGCTTGGTCACATGCCATGATATGTGACCGAGGGTTATATTTGAAATATAAATTCACGCAGTCCTCCGTCTAACATCGTCATGTGGTAATATAATAGGACCACGGGTCGGGGCTTAGCCCCGGCCCGACCCCCCTTTCAATTTTAAACCTTATGCAAATTTAAATAATATAATACCCACAAATGTATCAAGAACCAAAGGGCGGTATACCGGTTAGCGGAACATTGTGAAGGCGTTGCATGGAGGACAGGTCGTGGGGTCGAACCCCACGGCCACCAAAATTTTGGACCAATAAACTAAAACCACAAGCCAAACTATGAGTGACACGTGGCGCCCTCCGATTGGGCCACGTGTCCTCATATAATTTGCCCATAAACGGACACGTGTCACAATACAATTCACTGACAATCGTCCAAATAAAATGTGCCACGTCATCAATTGCCAAGTCACTGTACGGTCACCACGTCAGCACTGTACGACCCTGCCATGTGGACGTACGGACTGTACGGACATGTACAGTCAGCATCCCAAATTTTTGCCTGTTTGGCTCGGCGAACAGATCGCGATAACTTCTCCATACAGACTCCGTTTGCGAAAATAAATATACCACCGGAATCAGGAGAACAAGACGGACGCAATGGCACCATTTTCGTTGCATTACGAGCACTTTGAAAATTGAGCAAATTTTAAACCCCTGGTCTAGATTCTGATCAGTACTGGGCTTACCTTCTATGCAATCTGAGGGTGATTCCTAGTGCTAACACAACCCTTCAAGGATGAGGTATTATGCGATGTTTACCCACTGGATGTTTGTGATGTTTCCCCATGCGCTGTATGAGTCTCAACCCCACAATGTCATTGTTTCTTTGGGGGGTCATCTCTATAGAATACCAGACGTATTTCCAACTACTGTTCCACCTAAATAGTGTCGCAAGGTAGTATCTTATACTACAAAATTCATCTTCTTCAAAATCTATTCAAAAGGTGCATAGAAGGACACTGCAACCATTACAGCCTCGGTAAAAGCACCTTCTATCCAATAGAAGAAGATCGACAAGATTGAAACAAAGGGAAATGATTATTTCTGCACACAGTCTGATCCGGATTTATGTAGGAATACAACGAAATACATAAATACACATAAACGTAGAGATGCAATGGAAATAAGACTTCATTTCATTAATAACAAATGACTAAAATATGCTTACAGACAGAATGGAAATAAACTAGCTAGGGCGCCAGTAGCTTATCTATGAGAAGAGATGTGGCTGCTACTTGCATCCGTCAGAAGATGATTACAATGAGGCTCTAGAGGCCTTTTTACAATAGACGAGAATGCCAAAATTCATAGACATCCATAAACCTAACCCTAGGAGATGAAGCGCCAAAAGTCATGTGGGCCCCGTTTGGGTAAGTTAGTACATCAACTTTTCGGGGTCGTAACTTTTGCATAAGATCCCTGTTTTAGGCGTGTGATAGCTCGTTGGAAAGGTATCGTCGAAGAGATTCATTTTGGGGGCTCAATAATGCCTTCGGCTATCAACGAGAACCTTGATCTCAAAAAACCTTCATTTAGGCCCTCAAAATGGCCCCGAAAGTTAAAACCTGCTAAAAATAGTAAATTGCCAAAATTGCCAGAAAACTGTTTTGAGCCTGTCGGAAAAGGTGGGTGGCCACCGATATCCACCTGGATCACAGTCATATCATGTAACCAGACTGGTTAAAAAGGTCCAACCCTTCCATCCACAGGTTTGTGACAGCCTTCAGCAAGCTAAGAACATAACTTCTCCAGCAAGGAAAGCAACTCACCAAGATTCAGATTTAGCAAACGCTTTCCTCTCTCCCTCAGGAACTCAATGCAATGGAAACCATTGCTTCCTAAGGAGGGAGGATTGATCCAGGTGGATATTGATGGCCACCCACCTATTCCACGAGCTCGAAAAACAATTTTCCATCTTGGCAGTTTTTCGACAGTTTTTCGGGTTCCAAACTTCCAGGGCCATTTCAGGCCCTAAACGATGTTTTTTAGGTATTTGGGGCCCAAGTGATTGTTGAAGGCACTAATCCGGGCTAGTCGAAAATTGTTCTTATTAGTTATACCTTTCCATCATTGTATCGAGCGCCCCAAGCAGAGATCGTATGAAAAAATTACGCCCTTGGGAAGTTGACATATCAACTACACCCATCGGGGCCCACAAATATTTTGGATTTTCATCTTTCGGGGTTAGGTTTTTGGATTTTACTTATGTTAAAAGTTCATTTGGAGCCTCATTGTAAATTATCTTCTTGTGAATGTGAGTAGTCGTCACATCTCTTCTCAGAGATCAACTAGCACCATTCTAGCGATTCTTTCACTCTGTATTTTTAAAATATTTGTACATTTTCTCTCATTAATAAAAAATTATGTATTATTGTATCTCTGTGTTTATGGTTTCATCTCTGATAAATTTATTTTATATTATTGGATATTCGCGATCTTTTTGTGAATTTCTTTATTATATCTCCACTCTCATTTCATGTTGAACCAAAAATAATCTGGATCAATGATATATTGAAGGTTAATGTTGGTGAGGACAAGAAAGAGAAGCGAAAGGTGAAATTCCCTTGTAAGATTTGTACTAATGAACACCTTACCCACTTGTGCTCCAAACTCGAGGAAGCTATGAGAATCTTATCTATACCGCCCACTGTGATGACTAATTATTTTCTGCATAATCAACACATGGCCTCAAGCTCCTCTAATGCCAGAAATGTGGTGAGTGGGAGTCAAAACCCACCGATGAATGAAGGTGACCATCTATGCATAAATATGTTCAAGTCTCAGATTAATGTAGCCACTCGGTCTCATGATTGCAGTTCTTCACAAGCTATTCCAGGTCTAGAGTCTCTCCCTCCTCCAGAGATTCCTTTACAGATCAAACATCCAGAGCCTCCACCTCATATTCTTAAAGGAGCACTCAAACGCTCTACCCACAACCCTAATGCTAGAGCTTCCCAAATATACTCTGTTGTTGAGGATCTGGGTCAAACCCCTTGCACGATGTCGGATTTGGAGGTACTCTAGATGTGTCCTTCATAGAGGAATTCCTTTCTATCTACATTAGGAGATCTACACCCCTATCTCTCTAAGTTTATCAAGTTTGACGTCATGGATGTGAAGCCTCACTTGTGTTACCATGTTAAAATCCATATGGATTACTCAAAGTATACCATCAAACGTACTATTATTTATGAAGGTGATACAACATGTGTGATGTCCCTAACCTATTGGAAAGTCATTAGCTCTCCAATCCTCTCTCAATCTTTGACCATGTTGACCGCATTTGATGGTCTTTATTTCTTTCCCCACGATATTGTTCCTACTTTTCCGATCCAGTTAGGTGAGAAGATAGTGGAGGTGGAGGTCGAGGTGGTTGATGCACCCCTTGACTATAACTTATTACTAGGGCATAACTGAACTTATACTATGACTACATTCGTATCATCCGTTTTTTGTACTTTATGTTTCCCTCATGATAGGAAAATCATGACGATCGATCAATTTTCCTTTGCGCACACTATCCCCAATGCACTAGTTGGACCTTCATTGTTGGTTCCGTAGCCTGATTATCTTCTTGATTTAGAGGTCTTGTGTTTTTCAGCCGTGTTTATACCCCATGAAGACTTTACACCCCAGAAGTATGTACACTCTTCTATGCGGGGGTTCGGGGGATGTGTCCCCCAATGGAGGTTCAGGGTCGAAGCCCCTGTTGACGGGCGAAATTGATTGTCCGTCAACTGAAAGAGCGAGTATGGTCTAGGGTTGTCTAAATAATCCAAGCCGTTTGGTGTAACTCGTTCTGACGGGTTTAATGGCTCTGTTAGCCAATCTAAGAATCCTAAAAGAAATAAATAAGACAGAGAAATAACTAACTAATTACTAAACACACTATATATATGTACATATGTTCAAATGTAACTATAGTAGTTGTATTTAAACAAAAGATATACAAGTCTCGTTTATTTACATGATTTTACAAGATGCAAGTTTTAATCGAAACTTACAAAAATCAATGAAAAATGATTACTTCTAGGAAGCAGATAAAGAAAGCACATAAAAATATTTATTGTTTTTCTTTTATAAATTTAAAGAATCTTGCAAAAAAGTTAATGAAACATGAACATGTGGATAGTCAAAGCTGAACCATACATTCATTATTTCATTCATAAACAACTTAATTAAATAACACACATAATAACCTGTCGTTAATCAATGAAACTGGTATTTATCTTTTTGTGTTGTATGAGCTCCTGCATGTACTGTTGTTAATGGAAACCTATAACAGAACAATACTAGCACTTCCAGAATACATTCAGAGAAGTATTTGATATTGGAGTAAATTAATAACAACAGGAAGACAACTACTTAAAAATCATGTGATCTTAAGATAATCAATATTTAAGAACGAAAGAAAACTCAATTTTGGATATTGATATTATCCATCATTTAACCTTAAAAATAAATTCCATAATAATCAAATGATTGATTGATCACACATAAAAAATATGGAATAAGAAATTATGGGCAGCATATAACATTTAACAGTATGAAAACATCATATGATGACAAGCTAAAGCTAAAATCAACCATAATAACATTTTCATAATACAAAAATAATTAAAGAATTAAATGGAATAAGTATCACACAGGTCTAAAGCCAAAGGTGAATTACTTTCCTATATTCTTTCTCAAAATCACATGCCCATATTGTAGTCCTGGAAGAATTATTTTGGATAATAAACTCTTAAAGATTGGAAAAATTAATATATAAATAATAATAATTAACCATGTATTGATAAAAAAGACTAAAGCTATTTAAATCAATGCATAATCAATTATTGAAAGAATATGAAGGTATTATATGAAAATAAAACCATTTTACTTATAGGACAAAAGCCATTAAGCAACTTGTAATTCCATATTCTTCTTTAAAAATACCCGTCCATCCTCCCAAAGCTTCCAGCCATCCATTACTCCATTTGAAAAGAAATAAAAAGTTTACAAAAGCAATAATATAAAAAAGAGAAATTATTAAAATCCTCCTCTCCAATTCTTGGATCCTTTCAGGCTCTGATCTTTCTCATATATTTATAAAATGAATCAACAGTCTAGGCATCACTTTTAATTTCCGCCACCTGAAATTTGTCTCTAAAAGAAACCCAAATATCTCTCCAATCATGCATTTGTTTGGGAAAATCTCTAAGCGGAAGGTAAATGGGTCCATTTTGGTTCTGGATTTTCAACCGTTTCTCCAAATTCCTCACGGTTTGGCTGCAATCAGTCTTGCAAAATCATGTGTCTGATCTTGACGCCTCTCCAAATTTTATCTGTTCTTGCTCATAAAATTATTTGTAGAAATCCAAAATTATTTTTGGATCAATCATCTTGAACGTATTTGGATAATAAAATCAATTCATGATTAGATCCGTATCAAATATTTGATAATAGAAACCTGTGAAACAAAAAGAAACCTAAATTAATAACCTAAAAATTGTGAATAAAAAAAAAATCTAGAAAAATAAAAAAATGAATTTAAAATAACTATAATTTATAAACAAACATTATTTATATTTTTCTTTCAAATATGATCTTAATTCTAGAAGCTTCAAGTTAATGGAGAAAAGAATAAAATCAAACAAATGATAGATAATTCTTTTTATTTTTTATTATTATTATGAGATGCAAAATGAAAAAATAATTTAATTAATTAATATCACCAAATGATTTCATGAAAATGAGAAGCCAACCAAGATATTATTTGATGAAGTATTGAACACATTATTCAAAATAGTCAAACTTGCTAATGAGGAAAAGAATAAACACATAATCATAATTTAAACAAAAGTAAACATTTGACAAAAAAACTAACGTTTTTGTTTAAATTGAGATTTTTATGCTCGTTTTTAACTTTTGACATATACTCTTGTAATAAATGACTCATACTAAAGTGAATGTCTTAAGTTTGTCTCAAAGCAAGCCAATGAATGGAACTATTTGAAAATGTTGATTCTGTAGCTCATTATAATTATCAAAATTTTAATAGGGGCCATTTAAATTTTGTAAAAATATAAGGGGAGTTGTTGGGGCCCAACAAATGGTGACTTACTGGGTGAAACAATTATCTCTGATCTGGTAATATTTCATCTCAGGAAGAAAATAATAAAACTTGAAAAAGGATTTAAGCTCCCTGAAATAAATTCACTCTGAGACCATATAGTATTAGGATAAGATCAATGTTATAACCAAACAATAGAATTTTCTTTGCAGAGGATTATGACCTGAAATAATGTCTTAATCAAAGAGTCATGATGTTTATAAAAGAACTTCAATACCATTGACAGAGCCACTACTGCCAGCAGACGCCCATAGCCTCGACAGGGATGTCATTTAACCCACTCAAATGCTTTAATCCCATTCAATAGCTGTATCCACATGATGTATACTTCCATAAAAGATAATTTAAAAATATATACCTGATACCTCTCTACCCGACATTTCTTCGTTGCCAGCAGGCCTGTTCAGTACCCTGACGAAGTTGTTTTGGTATCATGTGTGCATTTACCCACTGCCAACGAGCCTGTTCAGTACCCCAACGGGTTTACACACACTTCCCACACATAAGTGCTTTCAACTCTCTTATGCCACTTTTAAATAATAATACAATCATAGATTTCTTGATGACAAAGAGAGCGGGGTGATACTGGAGGTTAATTGCAATACAGGTGAATAGTTTAT
>ML791636.1:268123-285825 GCA_009831015.1 Picea engelmannii | reverse complement strand
ATATCATACTTACCTTTATCATCATCATTTAAAAACAAAGCAAGCATGACCTTACCATTCTTTTGAAACTTCTTGATGTATGAATCCTCCAACCATTCTACAATATGGTCATGATATGAGTCATAATGGCATGTAAGAGTGTATGTAAGTTTGGAAAACTTATCAATATTATGAGGACCTGGCATAACCATCCGCCAAAGTTGAAATGACCCATCCTCTTGACAAGTCTCTAAGTGTTCATTAATTTCTTCATATGGAGGATCTAAAAAAATCATGTGATGCTTACTTCCTAGATATTTAGGTAGAAGCAAAGCAAGCACAACTTTATCTTTATTATGAATATTTTTTATGTACGAATCTTCAAGCCATTCTAAGATCATGTCATAAAAATTAAGATGCAAACTATGACTTTGATGAAATTGATATATCATTGGGGAACACATCATAGGAGGATTCATGACATCAATTAGATTATTGGTTTGAACATTTCCTTTAATGATATTGATCGTTTCAAAATGTGAAGCATAAACATTAAAATTCAAACTAATCAAAGAACGAATATGCAATGTAGAATATTTGATTTCCATAAGGATGAGTGCATTGTCTTTTTCAAAAATAAATCGTGTAAAATCATCTTGCAACATGTCATTTTTCCATTCGAGTGATGAAAGTGAAAGAACATCAAATCCGACTTCATAAGTGTTATGTTTGGAATTAGTTTCACCAAATTTTGGCATATCGAAAAGATTGGATTGTGGTGGCAAAGAGTAAGATACCATGGGTAAAGTATCAAATCCACCAGAATCTAAGAAGAGATCGGGATATAAAGAGTAAAAGGAATCATAAATAAGCACATGAAAAGAATATCTTGAGTTATGATATTTAACAATGGTATTCTCAAGACAGTCATCTTCATTTTCCTTAAAACTTTCACTTTGTTTTGGTGATAAATTCTTCAACATAATATGATCATCTAAATTTGTCTCTGATACGATAGATAATTCAAAACTTTCATGGAAAACATTTGATCTTTCATGTTGATAAGGTACGATTTGTAGATGAAGGTTTAATGTTTCTTCTTCCAATTGCAAATCTACATCTCTAATTAGTTTCATTGGAATATTAGAATGCTTAAAATCATTTTCATCACCTAAGTCTTCTTCAATAACCGAATTTAAATACTGATTAGAGCAAGAGTTAGGAGAACGAGGACATTCACCTTAACCCAACATCAAATCTTCTTCCACAATGGTCGAGGACTGAAAATACAATGATTCATAGGAAAAACCAATTTGATTGTCAGTACGAACATTTTCAATAGATTCTACCTCCCTTGCTTGTTCAACATTTTGAGATGGATCCCTCTCATCCTGTGAACACAATTCTTCTTGCAATTGAGCGATAGTATTTGTAACTGCTTCATCATTTGCGATTGAATATGACTGGATGGAAGCATCATAGAGGATATTTAATACAAATGACATGTCGTCAAGATTAAATTTACAAAGAACATGATGGATTATTGTCGAAAAGCCTTTTGAAGATGAATCTCTATTGATTAGCAAAGTCTGAAATTCTTCACATATTTGATTGTAATCATAGATTTCAAAAAGCATCTAAAAATTCATCTACAAACTGAAACAAATAAAAAACGTGATATGTTGGAAAAGACTCAAACCAATGTTTAATTCGACCCCTGAAAGTAAAAGAAAATAATCTGCACAAAACCTTTAAATCAGAAATATCATGATTGATGCATTTACACCAAAACTTGTTAATATGGTTTTTTGCAGATACATTCCCCCCACCATCAAAGGTGAGTTTGGACAAGAGAGAGACTGTCTTGTTGGGAATATCAGGTAATGAGAAGTGAAAAGCATGTTCCAACATAGTGATTTGGGGAGCCATGGGAAATTAATAAATTTGAAACAAAGACTCCTACAAGGCCAGCTTGTCAGTCTGGCCTTCCTTCTAGTGCCATTTGTTGATGGGTGAAATTGACCGTCCATCAACTGGAAGAGCGAGTCCGGTCCGGGGTTGTCTAAATAACCCAAGCTGTTTGGTGTAACTCGTTCTGACGGGTTTAATGGCTTTGTTAGCCAATCTAAGAATCCTAAAAGAAACAAATAAAAGAGAGAAATAACTAACTAATTACTAAACATACTATATATATGTACATATGTTCAAATGTAACTATAGTAGTTGTATTTAAACAGAAGATATACAAGTCTTGTTTATTTACATGATTTTACAAGATGCAAGTTTTAATTGATGAAAAATGATTACTTCTAGGAAGAAGATAAAGAAAACATATAAAAATATTTATTTTTTTTCTTTTATAAATTTAAAGAATCTTGCAAAAAAGTTAATGAAACATGAACATGTGGATAGTCAAAGCTGAACCATCCATTCATTATTTCATTCATAAACAACTTAACTAAATAACACACATAATAACCTGTCGCTAATCAACGAAACTGATATTTATCTTTCTGTGTTGTATGAGCTCCTGCATGTACTGTTGTTAAGGGAAACCTATAACAGAACAATACTAGCACTTCCAGAATACATTCAGAGAAGTATTTGATATTGGAGTAAATTAAAAACAACAGGAAGACAGCTAATTAAAAATCGTGTGATCTTAAGATAATCAATATTTAAGAACGAAAGAAAACCCAATTCTAGGTATTGATATTATCTATCATTTAACATTAGAAATAAATTCCATAATAATCAAATGATTGATTGATCACACATAAAAAATATGGAATAAGAAATTATGGGCAACATATAACATTTAACAGTATGAAAACATCATATGATGACAAGCTAAAGCTAAAATCAACCATAATAACATTTTCATAATACAAAAATAATTAAAGAATTAAATGGAATAAGTATCACACAGGTCTAAAACCAAAGGTGAATTACTTTCCCATATTATTTCTCAAAATCACATGCCTATATTGTAGTCCTGGAAGAATTGTTTTGGATAATAAACTCTTAAAGATTGGAAAAATTAATATATAAATAATAATAATTAACCATGTATTGATTAAAAAGACTAAAACTATTTAAATCAATGCACAATCAATTATTGAAAGAATATGAAGATATTATATGAAATAAAACCATTTTACTTACAGGACAAAAGCCATTAAACAACTTGAAATTCCATATTCTTCTTTAAAAATACTCATCCATTCTCCCAAAGCTTCCAACCATCCATTACTCCATTTGAAAAGAAATAAAAAGTTTACAAAAATAATAATATACAAAAGAGAAATGATTAAAATCCTCCTCTCCAATTCTTGGATCCTTTCAGGCTCTAATCTTTCTCATATATTTATAAAATGAATGAACAATCTGCGCATCACTTTTAATTTCCGCCACCTGAAATTTGTCTCTAAAAGAAACCCAAATATCTCTCAAATCGTGCATTTGTTTGGGAAAATATTTGCGCAAGAGGTAAATGGGTCTATTTTGGTTCTGGGTTTTCAACCGTTTCTCCAAATTCCTCACGGTTTGGCTGCAATCAGTCCCGCAAAATCATGTGTCTGATCTTGACACCTTTCCAAATTTTATCTGTTCTTGCTCATAAAATTATTTGCAGAAATCCAAAATTATTTTTGGATCAGTCATATTGAACGTATTTGGATAATAAAATCAATTCATGATCAGATCCATATCAAATATTTGATAATAGAAACCTGTGAAAAAAAAAGAAACCTAAATTAATAACCTAAAAATTAATAACCTAAAAATTGTGAATAAAACAAAATCTAGAAAAATAAAAAAATGAATTTAAACTAACTATAATTTATAAACAAACATTATTTATATTTTCCTTTCAAATATGATCTTAATTCTAGAAGCTTCGAGTTAATGGAGAAGAGAATAAAATCAAACAAATGATAGATAATTCTTTTTTATTTTTTATTATTATTAAGAGATGGAAAATGAAAAAAGAATTTAATTAATTAATATCACCAAATGATTTCATGAAAATGAAAAACCAACCAAGATACTATTTGATGAAGTATTGAACACATTATTCAAAATAGTCAAACTTGCTAATGAGAAAAAGAATAAACACATAATCATAATTTAAACAAAAGTAAACATTTGATAAAAATTTAACGTTTTTGTTTAAATTGAGATTTTTATGCTCATTTTTTTGCTTTTGATATATACTCTTGTAATAAATGACTCATACTAAAGTGAATGTATTAAGTTTGTCTCAAAGAAAGCCAAGGAATGGAACTATTTGAAAAGGTTGATTCTGTAGCTCATTATAATTATCAAGATTTTAATAGGGGCCCTTTAAATTTTGTAAAAATATAAGGGGAGTTGTTGGGGCTCAACAACCCCTGAAGGAAAAATTGTCTTGTAAATGTATATTGTAATTTCATTGTAAATCTGGACCATTCATTATAAGGTCGCAGATCTAATGGTATAAATTGTGTTAGGGATTTTTTCCCTAGAAGGAAACCCTCGGTTATGAGGGAAATGTATTGCGGCTATGCAACATAGTGAATATTGTATTCTAAGATGAGAGACTGTGAGAGAAAGAAGAGGAGGTTATAGCGGGTTTGCTGTAGGTTGTATCCATTCATATGCTGGATAATAATAAATTAAGGACCTGACAATTTCTCTGGTGGACGTATCCCACACAGGGTGAACCACATAAATCTGTGTCTCTATTGTATTGTGTATTTTCTGTATTTTTTTTCGGCATTTGTTTTATTTTATTGCTCCATGGTCCTATTTTTCTAACAACTGGTATCAGAGCGAAAGGTAACTTGCAGAAAAAGAGGGTTCCTGGTTTGAGTGGGAGCAATGTCGGAAGATAGAAAGTTTAGGGTCGATAAATTTAACAGCCAAAACTACCAGTTATGGAAGATGCAGATGGAATATTATTTATGTCATAAGGATCTATTCCTACCATTGGGCAGAGTAGCAAATAAGCCCACTGCCATGAAGGACAAAGAATGGGAGATTTTTGACATAAAGGCTCTAGGAATGATACGTATGAGCTTGGCAGCATCACTGGCTTTCAATATTTCGAAAGAAAAGACAACACAGGATCTGATGGACGTGTTGGCTAAACTGTATGAAAAACCATCGGTGTCCAATAAGGTATTTCTAATGAAGAGATTATTTAATATGAAGATGTCAGAAGGTGGGTCTGTTGCAGATCATTTAAATGAATTTAATACGGTCACTAGTCAACTAAGTTCTGTGAAAGTGGACTTTGATGATGAGGTTAGGGATCTTCTAATCTTGTGCTCATTTCCATAAAGATGGAACAGATTGTTCATGGATGTAAGTAACTTTGTCTCTCGTTCAAATACTTTAAAATTTGATGATGTTGTTGTAGAATTCCTGCAGAAACCCCGATAGATCTAGAATTCTAGTTAAATTGAACACAAACAATTTGCTGATATTCAAGAGATGAGAGAATTTTTGCTCCATAAATCAGAGAATTATATTAATAAAAAGTAAATATACATGAGTAACCATACTCAAAAAGAAGAGAGGAGGTGAATATATAGAATTTCCAACATAGAAATTCTAATAAAAAAAAACTAGAAATAGCTAAAATAGGTGTCATAAGCTAAGGGAGACCACATAGTTCGACCTAGACCACTAAAGATACATGTTACACACTCATTAATGTCCAAAAGAGTCAAGTGATGCGCATTATCTCACTTAAGCTCACTTAACTGACAAGAGAAGTAGTTCCAACTCACTTAACTGACCCGAAATAGTAGTTACTAATAATACTAACGACAAAAATCATTAATTAAGGAATAAATCTCTCACTCAAAGAGGAGGTGCGCATTCCCTAATAATAGATGATTTTTTTCATGGGGGAGTTGGAATAAATCATGAATAAATCAAGAAAATCAAGAATAAATCGAGAAAATCAAGAACGAGGAGTTGAGTTTTGATCTAAAATTAGCAGTTTTCCCTAAAATATAGGGATGAGGTGCCCTTCTTCTCTATGTGGCCAAATTAGGTAAAATAAAGTGTAAATGAATGTATTAACCAAGATCTAGGAGTCTAGGCTAGGTATAAACTAATGTAAGTTAGGATTATGCTCCAACACCCCCCCTTAAGCCTAACAGTAATGACCAAAAATTTGAGTCCCGACAACTTGGCCATTTTAGGTACTCATTACATAAAATAATTCCTCATGAAAAGAGGAAAGAGGTAAAACCTTGTGGGAAACCCCCCCCACAAAAGAAGAAAAAAATGTTGAGTGGCCAAAAGTGACCTACTCAGTTGTCTCCACCACTCCAAGCATAGCTCTCAGTTCTGAAAATTTCTTTTCAGTGAAGAAATTGGTGAATATTTCTTCAACCTCAGAGTGTGACTTTGGATATGAACCAAGTGAGATATAGAAATGTATGGGCAGCAAACGTTCTGTGGCATCCATGGCTTGAGGAGCCCCAAAAAACTATGTTCTAGTCCTTCTTGTATCCGCATGATCACCGACTAGTTCACCCACATCTTGCAGGGTTTTCTCTACCCAAGTTGGCAACTGAGTTGGAGAAGCCATGACCTACTCCTCATCCTCTATATCATACCTAAAAGACTTCTCTGATGGATATTTTAAAGTTCTCGAAGAAGTTTCTGACTCCTCCTCATCAGTGACAACAAGCAGTTCCTCGACAAGGTCTTCTGAAAAATCATGCAGTGATTCTTCTTCAAACTTAACACTTCGAGCTAGAATGAACTTTTCAGTGTGAGAGTCAAAAAATATATATACTTTGACACCTTCAAGATATCCAACAAATATGCATTCAACACTTTGAGGCTCCAAAGCCTTCCTCTTATCTGTCAGAATGTGAGCCCATGCTCGTGAACCAAAAATATGAAAGTGTGACACTTTCGGTTTCTTACCGGTCCAACATTCAAAATGAGTGGTGCCTTTGAGTGATTTGTAAGGAAATCGGTTCTGAATGTATGCTGCACAATTAATAGCTTCAACCCATAGCTTGGGAGCTAATGATTTCGACTATAGCATACAATTTTCCATCTCTTTTAAGGATCAGTTTTTCCTCTCCGCAACACCGTCCTGCTGTGGTGTATATGGCACTGTGTATTTTAGTTGTATATTGATTGAAGGCTGCGAGAGTGGACCCGTAATGTCACTCTGAATCAGCCCAAGAGGTGGAGAAGCTCTCTGTGCCTTCCCTTTGTCAAACTTTTTCTTTGGATGCTTGCCAAGAATACATCCTTGACATACACCGCTTGAGAATTTGATAGATAGCAATCCTTCTACCATGTTTTCCTTACTGAGTTGATGCAAGTACTTATAGTTTATATGGACAAATATTTCATGCCATAACCTACTGATATCATTAGATTGTGACAGAAATACAGTGCTAATAGATTTAGGAACAAAGTGGGAGAAGAAATACAAACGAGAACCGTGATCTACAATTCCATGTGCAAGCTGTGAGCCTATGGAAATGTCGGTAATCACTATGGAGTCTAGAGTGAACTCCACCTTTCTTCCAGAGAGAAAATGAGTGATTTGATATATCGAGAAAAAATTTGCGGACAATGAGGGTACATGAAGCACATTTGTGAAGCAACCCCCTTCAAGATCAACAATTCCTTCTCCGCACACCTTTGCGGGTGTGGCATCTCCCAAGTAAATTGGGGATCTGGTGCTTTCTTTGATGGGGGAAAATTCATCTTTTGATGCAGCCATATGGTTCAATGTGTTATCACTCCAAGAATCTCCTTAGGGTTGTAGGCTAAGGATGCTTTGTAACTTTATAAATCATGAACAATGAAAGTGTGGATCAATGGGATAATAGAGAGTAGCTAATGAGAAAACAACTCACAATGCAATCGAATGAAAAAGTGTTTTTAGGAATCAATGAACAGACAGTAATATCAAAAGGTATGGAGAAAACTGATCTAGATAATCAAGTACAATAGTGTGTAGGATCATACAAGCCAGCAAGAATTCCTTTAGTTCAAGTTTATGAGCTAAATAAGAAGATGATAGTTCTTAATAGCTAAGCTAAACTGAAATAAAGTACAAAACATGGAATAAATGAAGAAATCTGTCATTAACAACAAAAGAAGACTGATTCTGTATTGAAAAATAAGTGTCTTAGTACAATAGCCAAAGAGTATCCAAAATTGAACCCCTTAGTGCTCCAAATGTCTTTGGCTTTATAGCCTTACAAGATGAAATCTAGATCCTTGAAATATGGATCACATTTACTAAAGATAGTCAAATCAAAACAGATACAACAAGTGTAGGACGAGATCCTATAAAAATGGATCTAGAATGGAAAATCAAAACAAAATAGGAAAGGTCCTATTTAATGATTTCTAAAAATAGAATATTGTTGATGAAGTGCAGTTTTTAGCCTCCCAAGGTTGTTTGATTTGGTCCTCCAAAGATAAAATTTGAATTGGGTGATGTGTCACTTGATCCCTATCATTTTGCCACTGAAAATGACCAAATCTAGTCAAAAAATTCCCTTTTGACTTTCATCTCCAAGAATGGCCTTCAGATTTTGATTTGATAATTCATAACCATCTTATTGAAGAAGGTTTCAAACCATTCAAACCCAAAAAATCCTGATCTGAGTGAAAATTTGACTGTTCTGGCCATGACAGGCTTTCAACAACTAATTTACCCGAAAATCCGCTCCTTAGTTGGTGAAAAGCAGAGCTTTCACCAGCTAACTAGTTACAATTCTGCCTTCTGCGCTGGTGAAAGCGCAAATTTTTTCAAAATCAAATTTCCTAGTCATGGAGAGTCCGTTTTGCATGCTTAAATAGTCGATCGACATCTACAAATCCTCGTCTTTCTAATGGTTCTTTAAAATTTGCATTTGGATCTTGGGAAGGGATTGAAATGTTCCCTGCAAGTTTAAGCATCATTCTTTCAAACATGCTAGTGCATTTTTTTTATCGCTAACAGGAAGGACAGACTGTCCAATATTTTTCTCAAAAAAGAGCCATTGCGTCTTCTTGTCATTTGAAATTCAAAATTCCAAACAATTCTGCACACACAACACAACAAACTTCTATTCGGGCTGAAGTCTTGCGCTGTTGAAAGCACTCGGGAGTCGGCTCTGTCTTTCAAATTTAGAAACTTAGCATACATTGGAGAGTTATGCGTGTTGGAGAAGTGATGAACCGATTTGATGTTGTCAGCCAGGTAGTACAGCCTCTGTAACTGCGTTAATGGATTCAAATTTTCCATTTCCGGTGCCATGAGTGTGCAACATGCGTCACTGAACAAGATCCGCATCGTAATCCTATTTTGATGTGAAAACCTGAGTCTCCATCATTACCCACTTTCACCAGTGCATCATTCTGGATTTGCATGATGTGGGATGATCGTATCATCATTAGCTTTTAGAAACGTGGATAAAACGCGCGTGATTCCCGCTTTCTCTAGCCAATGGCCTGTGGAAAACACCCCTTAGTTGTTGATACTTAACGCTTTTACCAGCGCATGATCCTATGGAAACCCCCCTTTAGCTGTTGAAAGTCATCACTTTCACCAGCGCATGATCCTGTGGAAAACCCCCTTTAGCTGTTGAAAGTCATCACTTTCACCAGTGCACGATCCCGTAAGAACTGCTCCGTAGCTGTGGAAAGTCTTCACTTTCACCAGCGCACAAACCGCGACAATGCTTCTTTGGATATTTTGAAATTCAACACTTTCACCAGCACACAGACCTATGAGAGACGCTCCTTAGCTGTTGAAAGTCGCCACTTTCACCAGCTAACACTCATCTTTTGAACACACGTTAGTTGTTAAAAGCAAATTATGAAAATTTTGAAAAGAAGACTTTTATGGGTCATTTTATTTTCTAAGACAAAACCAAACCTAAGTTTTGCAGCTAGAAAAACTAAAAAATGAATTGAGGAAACTACCAATAGCCATGCTATCCACCACAAAACTCGACCAAAAAGATGGTTTCAATTTGGGAGCTAACATTTGGCTCCAACTGGGATGGGCATATCTCTGTGAGGTGACCAAGAACCTGGCTAGACTCAGTAGTCTTATTACAATTTTGAAATAGAAACTTGAAAAATAGTTTGCTAGTACCATTGGGCATGGATTTATTTGAATGACAGAAATAAAGAAAATAGAACTGAAAAAAGAAGTATGTACAAGAAAAACTTGGCTTCAGAGGAAGCCTTATGAGAAATAGATCTTCAGGAAGCGCCCGTTGAAAGGGCCACCTGCTACTGCCTCGCTTGAAAGAATTTGGAGAACAAAGGTATTGTTTTGCTGTACCGCCGTTATGACAAAAGGACATGTCCAGAGAGCCTCAAATTTTCCATGTTTCCCCTTCTCCTGCCTGGCTGCATCCCACTTTAAGACCAAATCCCCTGTTTTGAAGACATCTGATTTGACTTTCTTGTCGAAAGTTTCTTTGATTCTTTCTTGATGCAATTTTGTTTTTTCCAAGAGCTTCTCTCTATCTTGCTGTAGTTCTACCAAATTGTGAATTCTCCTGGTCAAATCACTTGGTTCAGGATCAGTTTCTTGTAATAAATTTGCAACCGTCAATGCAAGTTGAACAAGAAATATGGCCTCAGTACCATATACCAACTTGAAAGGAGATGTACCGATTGATTTCTTACATGTTACCCTGTCATCCTACAAGGAAAACTTCAATTTGGAACCCCAACCTATGGCATTTTCTTCAAGCAGCTTATTTATGATTCTGACTAAACTCTTGTTGGATGACTCAACTAAACCATTCCCTTGCGGATAGTAAGCTGTGGAATGTACCAGCTGAATTCCCAGCTCTTCACACAATTTCACCAAGTGTTTATCTTTGAATGCAATAGCATTATCAGTGACCAATCTCTTGGGACAACCAAATCTGGCAAATATGTTTTCCTGCAGAAAGTTTATGATGACAGTATGATTGGCGTTCTAGGTGGGAATAGCCTCAATCCACTTTGTAAATTAATCGGTGGCAACCAGGATCCACCGATGCTGACCACTAGAAGGCGAATGAATTTCACCTATGAAGTCTAGGCCCCACTGCTGGAAAGGCTGTGTGACCACTATAGGTTTGAGAGGAAGGGATTCAATTGTTTTTTACCTTCAAATCTCTGACATTTGTCACATGTTTTCACAAACTCATATACATCTGAAAATAAGGATGGCCAGTAATAACCAGATCTTAAGATTTTGTGTGCTGTGGTTTTCCAATAGTGATGTCCTCCACATTCACTATTATGAAATTCACTCATGACTTTAGCTGCTTCCTCTTGGTTTACACACCTCAACAATAAACCTATGGGATTCTTCCAGAACAAGAAGTTATCATTGATGCAGAAATTTATAGCTTTGAACTTCAAAGCCCTTCTTTAAGTCTTTTTCAAATCTGATGGGACTGATAAAGTTTGCAGAAGCTGAATAATATGACTGTACCATTTGCAATCAGCTAAATGAGTTGAAACCTTCATTCCCTCACCTTCTTTATTCTCTGGAGATAGAACATTTTCTACATTAATACTCATCAGATTTATGTCAAGCAACCTGCAATTTTCCTCTGCTAGGAGTTTGGCAAGGCCCCGACCTTTCACTAGTTTTGCTGGTTTGATTTCAACATCGAATTCAATCAATCTTGTTATCCACTTACTCCTTTTTCCATCAATGTCGTGCTGGACAAGAACATCTTTGACTGAACTGGAGGGAACAAAAGCTATTACCTTTGCCTGAAGAATGTAGACCCTAAAAGCTTTTAGTGACTTGACAAAAGCATAAGATTGTTTCTCCAACAATTCATACTTTACCTCTGCATCCCTCAAGACCTTACTGAAGAAGGCAACTGGCTGTTCTTGATCATCATCATTCTTCTGCAAGAGTATCGTTGCAATTGTATCACTGGAAGCAAATGAAAAAATGTAAAATACCTTGGAGAAATCGAGGCTGATCAAAATAGGGGCTATTGTGATGGCTTCCTTGATGGCATTGAATGAATGTCTGGCTGCTTCAGTCCATTTTACCTCGGAGTCTTTTCTCAGCATAACAGTGATATACTTTGTGAGTTTAGCAAAATTTACTATAAACCTTCTGACGAAGTTTATAGTCCCAAGGAAAGACTGAATATCTTTCTTTGATCTAGGAAGAGACAGATTTTTAATTGCTTCTACCCTCTTTGGGTCAATCTTAACCCCATCAACTGAAACAATATTCCCAAGTAATTTCCCTTCCTTAAGTGCAAAATTCGATTTTTTCGGATTAAGAGAGATGCCATACCTTCGACATTTCAGAAATGTCCTTCTTAAGTGATTCAAATGAAGTTCGTGGATGCTTGAGAAAACAGTGATATCATCAAGATAAATCAGGACAAATTTATCTTTCTCTCCTTTGTAATGTTGCTCCTGCATTCATCAATCCAAAGGGCATCTTCTCGTACATAAACGTACCCCATGGAGTGGTAAAAGCAGTTTTTTCTTTGTCTTCCGGATGGACATCAATCTGGTTGTATCTGGAAAACCCATCAATAAAAGACATCACCTTCGATCCTGACACCTTCTGTAGAATATGCTCCATTTTAGGCAGAGGGTAGTTGTCCTTCCTAGAGAACTTATTCAAATTTCTGAAGTCTACGCAGAGTGTGATCTCCCCATTCTTCTTCCTAACCGGTACAAGATTCGCAATCCATTCTGAATACCTGAGAGGAATGACAATGCAGGCATCCAATAGTTTCTTAATTTCCCTCTCCATTGTAGGAAGCAACAGAGGGTTGAAGGATCTAAGCTTCTGCCTAAATGGTTTGGTGTTTTTATTCAAGGGAATCTTATGTTGAATCACTTCTGTGTCAAATGTCTTCAAGTCATCATACTGCCAAGCAAAGATGTCTGCAAATTCCTTTAGCAATTCTCCATAATCAGCCCTTTGTTTTTCAGTCAAATGTGAGGCTAAGTTAACATGTTTAGGATTTTGCTCACTAGCCACATTATACTGCAAAACATCTGATTCTTTTTCCCCACTTTGCAATTTGACATCTACATCATTGTTATCGAATAGCCTTTCCAACGGGACCAAACCTTTAGGAATTTTGTTGGTGGACAGTTGAACTATTTCATGTGCTGCGATTTTACTTTTGAACTTTGGCTCATCAACTTCATGGTCATGTTCATTCTCCTGATCAATCTGCAGATCTGCAAACTCATCTATCACTGCAAGGAATCTAGTGAGTTCAGCATCGTTTTCAAAAACCTTCCAAAATTTTACATTATCAGGGAGAGAGCGCCTATATTTAACTTGAATTTCATAAGTTAATTTATGAGGCAGAGGAGGTATGAATGCACAAGCAGACACAGCCAATGAATCATCCAATTCATTCATTGCCCTAGATACAAATGCAATTTTAAAATCTGCAAAATCGTGAATTGCCTTCAACACTTCATCTCTGTATGCCTTCAGTCTGACATGCTTGGCTTGAAAGGACTTATTCACCTGTTGAATAATCAAATCTGCATCTCCAAACACCTGCAATTTTTTAATGCCCTTCTCCTTGGCTACATTCAGCCCCAAAAGTAGTGCCTCATACTCAGCAATGTTATTAGTCACTTTAAAATCGAGTTTAAAGGACAAATGAGAAGTTTTCTTAGAGGGAGAAATGAATACCACTCCTGCTCTAGCTGACTCCCTAGTGCAAGCACCATCAAAGAACATGGTCCATAGATCATCTTCTGTTGTTTCTGTGGGCTGAACTATGATCTGATCTATGGGATTTCTGAGCAACAATGTGTCAGGCAGTGAATCATCAATTTTCAAAATACAAGATCCCATATCTGTGTCGATCAAATAGATAGGATGATTGGATGGATTTTTCTCGTCATTGATAACATACGCCAACTGAGATTCCCTGTAAATCCTTCTGTTCACCCCTCCGAAAACAAGGATAGTAGCATAGGAAATATACATTTGAAGAGTGCCACCTAATCTCTCCATCCATGATCTCGATAGTAAGCATCCAAATTTTGGAGGTATGTCAGCCACCACTATATTCATCACCATAGTTTTCATTGATGCTTGGGTCAAGGTCACAGCCAAATCCTTAATCATCCCAAGACATTTGACTTTTCGAGAATCAAAAGAAAAAAGGTCATATTAAGACTTGGTGATCTCCATCCCAAGCTCATCCATGACTGCCTTTGGCATCAAATTGTGCGAAGCACCGGAATCCAACAAACAATTATGTAGTGTTTTCTCATGAATATTTAAAGAGATGTAAAAGGGAGGACAAATTTCATCTCTGTATTCTACCATTTGGCCCAGAGTAATGGTAGGTTTATCATCATAAATGTTGAGGATATCAACAGAAAGGGATACAGATTGAGGATCTAGAGTTTTAAGAATATCCCTTTTAAACATCTCATTTTTCATCAGCTCAACTAGAGGAATTGGAATCTTAATTTTCTGTATTTCAGCCTCGAAATTAAAAGAATATGGAACCTTATCAACAGCTTTATCAGAAACCTTTAACTGATTTGAAGGGGCTTCCTGATCCTTTTAATGTTCAGCAGGAGGCTGATTTTCTGGAGTTTGACGCTTGACAGGGGCAACAGTCTTCTTGGGAGGAGTTGATGCTTTCACCTTTGAAGGATTTTCTTGTTGATCCTCTGATGTATGATCCTTTTTCTTAGCAGGGGAAACAGTATTTTCAGGAGAGGCTGGTGCATCTTGTTGAGCAGCATTAGATTTGGATCAGAGGTTATATCTATTTTAATCTTCTGTTGTGAAAACTCCATCACCAAGAAGATCATCTTCGGTCTGTTCAGTCATCAATGATTCCTCATAGTCCTGTTGTGTTAGATAAGATTTCCCTGTCTCTTCTCCAACACAATGAATGTCACCTTCTCCATCTTCTTGATTTTCACCATTATCTTCGTCCATCACAACATTTTGAGGAGGGACCTTTATCCTCTGATCTTCATTAGAATTATTTTCTCTTTGCAGGATCTGAGTTGGCTGATTATTCCTTCTCAAGTTATTTGGATTTTGGTTCGGATTTCTGCCTGCAGAGTCATAAGTGTTTCTTCCCTTCACAGGCTATTTATTTTTTATCTTGAGCTTAGATATCTCAGAGGTTAGAGACTCTAGCATCTTGGCCATTTTATCAAGTTTTGGATCAACATTTGATGAAGATGAGGCCTCATTCTTTGGTCTTCTCCTATCAGAATATCCCTTCTGCTTCTGAGAGGCTAGAATATTAGATTCCACCTTAAGGGAAGCATATTGCATGAGAGATAATGTTGGTGACCTCCTTTCTCTCAACAACAAACAAAAATCTAAATCAAAAGCATCAGAATAGGTGATCTTGGCAGAAGCATCTGATGGTTTTATCTCAACTGGTATTTTTCCATACATTCGATTAAACCTCTTGGTGAAATCAAAGATTGATTCATTACTTTGTTTCCTCAAGTTGCCAAATTCTGTGATGTAGTAGACAAAATCTCTTCTGTCACCCCAATGTTTCAGGAATGTCTCATCCAATTGCTCGATTCTGGCAATGGAACCAGCAGGGAGTTCTTTGAACCATTTCCTAGCATGGCCATCTAGGCTTTGGACAAAGAATCGTGTCCAAACATCTTCTTGTTCAATATTAAGGTTCTCTGCATAATTGTTAAAAGCCTCAATATGTTCTTCAGCAGACACGTCGCCTTCGCCTGTGAATTTAGGCATATATTTCTGATAGTCTCTCGTTGGCATGGCTGCTACTAGGTTAGGCAATACGAGTGGTGCATACCTAGCAGCTAGGATTTGTTGCATCTTAGTTAAAGGAGGTGGTGCAACCATGGCTATCAGAGGTGGGGAAAATGATATTTTCTTCTTCAAGTCTACAACATTGGAGGAATGCGAAAGAGGTGAATCTTCTAAAGGGAAAGAGGTCTGATAAGAGGCTCTGTAAAAATTTGCAAGTTGCCCAACTAGATTTTCTTCATCCTTAGCAGATAACTCTTGGAGGAGATGTTCAAAAACAAGGAGGCTAGTATAATTGTTCAAGTGGTCTTCCTGTTGCTGAGAATGGAAAGACTCAAGGGAAGAAGAACTATGGCTTCTTTCTAAAGTCTGAGATGTTTTTTCAATCAAATTATAGTCTAACAATTTTTTATCACTAGGATTTTTCTGTTGATCAAAAAGAGTTTGTTCTTATATAGTATTTACAACTGTTTTATCATCACTGTTCTCTGAAAAGAACTCAAATTTTTCTGTAGTAGATTTTCCAGAACTGGAAAAAGGATTACCTTTTGGATCTGCTCTTGAATTTTGACCTCCAATCATCTTTCCTTTTCTGAGAATTGATTCTGGATTGGACACTGGTGTGATCGGTGATTCTTAAGGATTCACCCTAGTACCGATCATCTTAGGAGCTAGGATGAACTTGTGGAGTTGCCAGATAGATGATTACAACCAACTTAAAATGTCTAACCTTTGTCTATCCTGAAAGATCAGCTCTGTGTCGTATCCCAGGAAAGCAGAGCTTGAATTCTGTTGATCCGGATTATTTTTGGCACGAAATGAGAGCAGAGATATAATAAGGAAATGCACATAGATATCACATATATCCAATAATATAACATAAATGTATCAGAGATGAAACCATAAAAACAGATATACAATAATACACGATTTCTATTAATGAAAGAAATGTACAGAGACTGTAAAAATACAGAGTGAAAGACTTGCTAGAATGGTGGCAGCTTATCTCTGAGAAGAGATGTGACGGCTACTCGCATTCACGATAAGATGGTTACAATGAGGCTCTGGAGGCCTTTTTACAATAATCGGGAATGCCAAAAGTCCTAGACATCCAAAAACCTAACCCTAGGAGATGAAGCGCCAAAAGTCATGTGGGCCCCGTTTGGGTAAGTTGGTACATCAACTTCCCGGGGTCGTAACTTTTGCATACGATCTCCGTTTTAGGCGTGTGATAGCTCGTTGGAAAGGTATCGTTGAGGAGATTTATTTTGGGGGCTCAATCATGAATTTGGATATCATTGAGAACCTCGATCTCGAAAAAACTTCATTTAGGCCCTCAAAATGGCCCCGGAAGTTAAAACCTACTAAAAATAGTAAATTGCCAAAATGGCCAGAAAACTATTTTGAGCCATTTGGAAAAGGTGGGTGGCCCTCGATATCCACCTGGATAAATCCTCCCTCCTTAGGAAGCAATGGTCTCCATTGCGTTGAGTTCCTGGGGGAGAGGGAAAAGCATTTGTTGAATCTGCATCTTGGTGAGCTGCTTGTCTTGCTGGAGAAGTCATTCTGCTTAGTTTGTGGAAATCTGTCACAAACCTGTGGCTGGAAGGTTTGGAACTTTTTAACTAGTCTGGCTATTTTAGATGACTGTGTGTAGAAGGAATCTTCATGCTTTACTGCAACCTTGTCGACCTGCTTCTGTTGGATCGAAGGTGCTTTGGTCGAAGCTGTGGTGGCTGTAGTATCCTTCTGTTCACCCTTTGAACAGATTGTGGAGAAGATAAATTTTCTAGTATGAGATACTACCTTGCAGCACTGTTTAGGTGGGACAGTAGTTGGAACTACCTCTGGTATCCTGTAGAGATGACCCCCCAGAGTAATAATGACACTACGGTGTCGAGACTCATAGATAGCATGGTGTTTCCACATATATGGCTGGCCCAAGAGAACATCACAGACATCCAGTGGGGCA
>ML791636.1:211661-225451 GCA_009831015.1 Picea engelmannii | reverse complement strand
TCCTTGATCACATACATAGGTTTATATTGAGTT
This sequence comes from Picea engelmannii, assembly GCA_009831015.1. NCBI lineage: Eukaryota > Viridiplantae > Streptophyta > Pinopsida > Pinales > Pinaceae > Picea > Picea engelmannii. Next base: position 225,418 of record ML791636.1, on the reverse strand, counting down.
TATGCTATTTCTATCACTTTGGTTGGTTGAGTTCTTTTGCAGGATCATCATTGTATGAGCATTGGAATGGAGCTAGGATGGCGATGGTGAGAGGAAGTGACATTTAAACGATATGTCACTCATCCCTCTTTAGTTAGTAAATTCAATATCTAAAATTTAAGGAAAGCGTCATGTTCTGTCCTGTTTTGTTCTAGATCTAGGTGGATCTAGGGAGATCGGTTAGTAGGCTTATATTGTTGTAACACGGAGGTAACCCTATCACTGTCACCCCAATAGGGTACCTCTTTCTCTTTAGGAGGAGAAAAACCTCACTCCAAGGGAAATGTCCCAGGACCTAGTTGGTTGATGAAGAGAAAAATGATACAATCAAAACCCACCCCTATCTCTAGGCCACTCAGCAGAAGAAGTCACTTTGGTGAAGTTGAAAGGAAAAGAGAAAGTGAAAATGGGTTTGTACATGCCCTTTACCAATGAAAAATCAAACGTTAGTAGCAACAGTTGTAATCAATGACTTCTTAAACAAATTATGTGTTGCCTGAACAAGTTACTATACAATAAAAGTAAGATCACAAATAGCAGTAATGTACCTTGAAAGGTGCAAGTCATGATGACAAGAAAGAGATACAATAATCTTGAAAACTTGATAATGGTTTGTCACTCACACTTTTCAATATAAATACAAGTCAATGAATGACTTAAATGGTTTTCCAAACAACATTAACTAATGATTATGACAACAATAAAGCCACTTCAGAAAAGTACTATAATAGAGCAATAAGGCACTACTTCAATATCCAATGATTATGCTTTTCTTAGTACAAATGCCCAATCATTTTATGGATAATTTTAGTGTTGTTAAGGGATACAACAATGGTTGTAACAACAACTATGACAGTGGTAACACTTTCAGAATTTGCACTCTATAAAAGAAATTAAACATACACTTTAGCACTTATTGATAGTACCTTTCCTTAATATACAAATTTTGGGATGACTTAGATGGTAAGTAGGCTAATATAAGATTCAAAATGATAGTTTTAGTAGTGATTATGACAACAACAAATGAATTGTTAGTTTTTCTACACTAGTTTAGCAAATTAGTAGAGTATAAAGTGAAAGAGTTTGAGTATGAAGTGAAGGAGTTTGAGTTCACTCTTGTCAAGAGGTAAGAGAGGAGGACTAGTTTCTTCAAGGGTAATTGAGTCAAGGTGGATGGCTTCTTCTAAGGTTTCAAATCAATGATGATGATGCACACAAGTTTAAGAGGGAAAAGGCCTAGGAGAAGTAGTAACTTAAGTCCTCCTAGGATTTGACCTCAAGAGACAAGATGCTAGGGTGTAGGCAATTCTAGGCCCTAGCACCTTGCTCTCCTTATCCTTTTTATGGAGTAAAAACTTATGTAACAATAACTAAGTCCAAAACCTTAGAGTGATAGCAATTTAGGGCTCTAGGGTTTCACTAGTTACTAGATCAATTAATGAAAAGTTTGGCAAATAAAAAGTAAGAAATTAACAACTTAAGTTTCTTACTTCAAGCATTAAATACACCATGCAATTTCATAATCTTGTATGAGCAAATAAAACCATATAATAAACCATTCAATAGATGAAAAAATGCAAATTTCACTTACTTGCACCAAGAATAATCATGACAATACCATGTAACATCACCATAAAAATTCCAAAATTGATCCAAGTTGCAAAATTCAGCCTTAAAAAAGAGTGATGCCTCACAATTTTAGCCAATAACCCTAATAGGGTGCAAATTTCAGACCTCTTGTCTCCAAGGACAAGCTGTTCTGTAAAAATGAGAGTAATTTATGTTTATTTATATAAAATTTTGACCTTTAATTAATTTTGAGGTAAAAAACAAGGCCGACCTAGCCAATTTACAACAAAATTCAATTTTGACATAAATAAAATTAATTTTCAACTAGAAACACCTCCAAGGGTGACGTTGTGCCCCTCTAGGGTGATGTTGAGCCCCATAAGTGAAATGTTGGGCTGTAAACGTGGGGCGCTTGGCCTATAGAAGCCCCAAATGATGCCCACAGGTGCCACCAGGCTCCCAAATTCCTCCAAAAATGAAACCCCAGCTCTGGGTTACGTTTAGGTCTATGATGGTGATGTCTAGGGACCTCAAGGGATAACGTCCATGTAGGAAGAGAAAGGTACCCTGGGTCTAGGTTTGCCAGGGTGCCTCCAAATACAACATCCTTCCTTCTCTCGGTGCAAGTCTTCAATTTCTTCTTACCTCTGGCTGGGGTTTCAACATCCATGTGGGCTTTAATACCCAATCAACGTCTGAGATAATAATTCTCTCATGTGTACCTATCAACTAAGCAAGGTTTTGCAACAACAACAACAATTACGACCTACAGGGGTTCATAAGTCGCATGGATCATAACTTGTAAATCACATCCAATAATTAAATTACCCAAACATGTGCATCAAACCCCCCTTAACCCAAAAACAATCTCAAAGATGTTACGCAATTTGACAAGTTAGGTTTGGAGAAGGTCTCAGGGTGTCGTATTGGGCTAACCTCTCTTAAGTTTGGGATGTTTCCCAGGTGGGGTCGAATCCAGGTAATGTAAGTGTATGAGGTGGCATGGGGTGAATGTAATAATATTGAAATGTAATGTCTTACCTATGGGTTCCTTTGTAGAGGGAGAGTTGCACCTTGTCATAAATGCAATTGTTTCCTATCCCATTTGTTATCACTCTAAGAAACTCCTTTGGGTTGTAGACTAAGGATGCTTCGTAACTTAAAAATAATGTGTAGGTAGGCATGGAACAATGGGATTACTTCAATAAACAATGTGACAGACAACTCATCATACATTCAAATGAAACAGTGCTTTTAGAAAACAATGATCAAATCAAGTAATTTCAAAGGGGGGGATGAAGAACACTAATCTTGATTGCCAAATACAGTTGGGTGTAGGGATTAATACAAGATAGAAAGAAAATCCTTCACTTCAAATCTATGAGCTCAATAAAGAGATAACAATCTTCATAAGCTAAGATAAACTGAAATGAAGTACAGAAAAGGAAAAATGGATTTTTCTTGTATTGAAAATGAAAGGAGACTGCAATTTTATTATATCATAAGAGTCTATATAGTAGCACAAAATGTATCCTAGTTTGAACCCTTGTCTCTTAGAAAACATAGGCATTTATAGCCTTTTACAATAAGTTTTTAAGATCTTGAAAACTTGGATCTGTTATCTAAAAATAGAAAATCAAATTAACTAAGACAATCGATAACAAAGACTAGTGACTAGACTAGCATTCGAACTGTCTTCCATCTCAAAATTTGACATATGTACTTCATCAGCTTCTGGAATCTGTTGTGTCATGAGACATGGTAAAGGCACCTGTCTTGGCATTTCTTCAGTTACTCATAGTCGAAACTTTAGGAGACCAATTTAGCATGTGGTTTTCAAAATTCCCACGAATCTCTGCTGCTGAGTATTTTCTGACTAAGTAGATAATCCTTTAATGCTCTGGAACCTCTTTAAATCCTTTGAAAATCGCCCTGCTCCATCCTTAGCTTTCAAAAATTATTTTTGTGCTTTCACCAGCTAACTCGCCTTATAATTCGCTGGTTAGCTAGCGAAAGCACTGCCTTTCACCAGCTAACTGGTTGTAAATTTTCCCTTTGCACTAGTGAAAGCTCTGCCTTGGCCCAAAATGAACTTTCACCTCCAAAATTGTCGTTCTATCAAAAATTCAGCGTGTCTCCACTTTATCCCCTTGCATAATCACAACAACCTGAGCTAGCACTTGCAGATCTGGATGTGACTTATTCTTTTGCTTTAATTTTCTGATCTTCCTCTTAAGGCGTTTTGCTAACCACCATAGACTGTTATAGTCTTTGGTGATTTTCTTCTTTCTCTTCTTGTCCTTGTGTTGACGGACGAAATTGATCGTTCGTCAACTGAGAGAGTGGAACCGGTCCGGGGTTGTCTAAATAACCCAAGCCGTTTGGAATGAACCACCCTGACGATTTTAACGGCTCCGTTGGTCGCCCTAAGGTATTTTAAGAAAACCAAAGAGAAAACTAATCTAAACTAACTAAACTAACTAAAACAAATAAAACTAACTAAAACTAACTAACAATAAAAACAAATTAATACACTAATCTAAATGAAACAAACTACTATATAAACTAAAACTAAATATAAATATTCTAACTATTATATACAATCTACTAATTACTATTATAATAACTCAAATCAACTATCTAATTACCAGCTGTAATATTACTTATTCACAAATGTACACTATAAAAAGCCTACAGATTTAATTAAAACCTGCAAAACTCATGTGTTTTCTGCCCTAAGACAACAAGATATGTTTTTTGATTTTTTGTATTTTATGAAGAAGAAGTAAAACTTACTAAAATTAAACGATCTAATATATTTACTGAAATTAAACAATCTAATATAAATCTAATTAAAATTATATCTAAACTAAACTGCTAATAAGAACAGTAAACAAAGAAGTGACTAACTGACCTAGAAACGCTCCTAATTTGTCCTGTGTATGATAACTTTGAAGCTGGTCGGAGGAAGTAAACTCGCACCGGATTGATCCCAAAATCTTTTCGTAAATGATCAGCTGTGATGCTCTTTGAGTTGGTTTACAGGACAAACATGACATAAAAAATCATAACAATCTTATGATTTATAAATCTCTGCAATAAGCGAAACCTGTTATGCAAAAAATTATATTTGATAATTCAATCAATGAAGAAGATAAACCTGTCATTCACAAACTGAATTCAACAATTGTTATGTCTTTTATAGGCTTGGAAGAAACCAGATATGGATTACAGCGATTAAAATTATATCATTTGCACATGATTAAGATAGCTAAAGTAGTCATTAACCATATACAAATTGATATACACAACATGAAACAAGATATTGATATAATGAGAATCTAAAGCTGTGACAAAACATCAAATTTTTCTTCAGTCTATATTAGAACTCCATATCCTTGTTCTCCCACAAATGAGGATGAACATTATTACAAAAATGATAATTATATATAAGTCTCTCTACAGGGTAAAACTTCCTTGTGGATAATATCAAAATGTTTTTACATAATCTGGGAAATATCCCAAAATCGACTAAACTAGGAAATCAAAATGCAACTGAAATATTTGAAATATCCCCTAACTGCTCAATAACTCTACTGCAATTTTGAATTTACCTGCGATAGACCAAAAATATCAAATTAGAAAGATATTTCATCAACAAAATAATAAAAATCTAAACTTACAGACTTAGCTACAGAATCATCTGATTCTGTAGCTAATCTAAAATAGCATACAGGACCAGATAGAAATCAAATGAAATCTTTTTTTTTAAATAATCCAATTTAATTTTCTTTTAATAAAAATTGAATCACTAATGGTTCAAATGAGTTTATCATTTAAATTAAACAAGATCAAAAGGGAATCAATTGAAACAGGATAAGAATGCTCTGTTTTTCTTTTGCCATAAAATATGGTCAAACCATAATAGGACTGTTTCAAATCAAATGAAATTAATGGTGAATCATATCGTATAAGATACGATGTAATCCAACAAAATCATAATCGATTTATTACGGCTATAAAAATGTGCATGAGGTCCATATTGTTTTAATCAAATACAGATATTGAAAGACTATTACGATTATAGTCAAATAAAACATTCATAACAACATCAACAAACTTCGCCATAGATTTTGATCGCTGAGTGTTACACAATCAACAGTCATGACCAAAAATAGTAATCACAACCATTATCAAATCGACAGAGGTGATAATCGTAAACTGGGCAACAATCGAAAAAAATCGTGATTGAGTCAAATATAGAAACAAATCGTAATCCTAGGCGTAATCACTTTCGTTCCCCAAATCAAATTTAAACAATATATTTTTTGCAATATGAATCAAGCTGATAACACGGTCAAACAAAACAATGCGAATCGATTGTTTGGGTATAACAGTTATGATTCGTATTTATTCGCAATTTGGTTACATATTAACAGAAACATATTGAATGGTATTCGAATTGGTCGAAAATGACATGGAATATAAAATCATAACAGTTAACCATTATTGCCAACCGTATCGTATAGAATATAGACAATTCGAATCGGGACATTGACTGTGTTCAAAATTGAAATACCAGAAATAGCCTGTGTTTAGAAAAGATATTAACAACTTCAATAAGAAACAGAGTATTCAATTCAAACCAAATTAAAACAATCAAATCCATAACACGATCAATCGAATCAAAGCTAAATCAAATCAAAATTAAAACGATCAACAAAATTTGACTAATCAAAACAAAAATATGCATATAGTGCATGCTTATGTGTCAAAGAAAATCCATGTTGCAAATAGATCTATGAGTTTGTCATATAAACAGGTGATAGTCATACCAGTGAGGCTGCTCGAGCTATGCCAATTTTGGATTGACGACCGCTGTAGCCGACTCCACATTCTTAAACAAAATAGAACCTGTTGTTCGTTGTTTCTTATCAGTGGATTGCAGTTTATCCTTTTGACTGGTGAGCCTTGCAACTTGATCCTCCAGAGCATGAATTCTAGACTGTAGCATTGGCACATCAAGGTAATACCTTTCTAACCATGAGCCACACTGATCACATGGTGGAGTAGCCGGTTGAGATAGAACAGGAGGGGGTTTTGACGAGTCACTGGGGGTTTCAAAAGGTAGTTTAATGCCTGGATAATTAGGGTCGTGTTGCAAGCAAGGTGGTAGGTTCTTCACAAAATTGTATGCGGGTTTGGCTAAAAGACCTTCCGAATAGGGATACTCACTTGTCAGGTAACGTTCCACCTCCGAGTCAGAGTCTTCACTTACCATGATAGGGTCAGGGTTGACAGGAATTTTCGGTTTGTTTCTTGCCATGCGAGAGATTAGTCGGGCAATCTTTTTGCCTTTGGAATTCGTAGTAGGTTTGTATTTAGGCCTTTTAGCCACGGGTTTAACAGTTTCGACGTCCTTGGTCATAGACTGGGGTAGGTCAAAAGGTGGGTTAGGTAAGGGTTTAGGTAACAGAGCACTGTAAGGTACCGGAGGTGCAGACTTGCCCTCACTCACCATAGGTTTGTCAACCTGTGGTGGGTTTGAATCTTCAAAATTATTACGAATAAGAAAATCATTCCAACAGTCTCGGTGTAACCCGAAATGACAAACAATAAGCAGTTTAATTAACCCAAAGTGAAAAAGGCTTCTATCGGCCTGATTCCGCTTGTATCTTTTAGACATTTTAAACAGACTCCTATGCAGGTAATAAGGCATATTAAGTTCATAGCCCATGAAAACCATAAGTAACCAAAGATGGTATAAGAAAACAAAACCATACCGACCCTCGCAGGTGATAAACTACTTGGTTATCATAAGCAAGTCGTACCAACGATGCTTGAGCATGTTCACGGGAAAACCCTTGTCACAAGAGCTCACCCTTCACGACTGGAAGAGCAGTGTCCATGGGACATCTTCCACTTTACAATTTTTTGACCATCTCTATCCAGTGGTAGGCAGACCGGTAGCTAAGCTGAGAAATTGCTTGTCAATTTCCAATTGCACATCCCCAACCTTGGATCGGAAGCCATCAAAGGTTAATGTGAATTGTCGAGCCACGCAAGGGTTAAAACCATCAAACTTTTGTACGAATGGGAGCCATCCAAATTCCTCAAGGTCACTGTAAGCACTGTCGAACATCAACAACGCCTGGCTACCATTGGGTTCAACCCTTACGACCGGAGCCATGGTGCGAGCACATGGTAGGGTTTGGATACAACACACAGGAGAAAAAACTTTTGGGCTACCAGCTGAGAACGATGAAAGGGTAGGAAAATTCATGTGCGCGTGCGAGGGTGGTGGGATAGTTCACCGCCATGCAAAACAGTAATGACCAAGTACAAGGCTATTCAATCAATCATGACATCGTTCAAACCATAATATTCGGCCAACCCAAACATCAATGCGCCAATGCATTGTTTGAAACCATGAATGTTCAATGTGAAATCAAACCAAAAGTTAAATATGTGCCATTGCATAATTCAAACCATTGTCATTAAACGTTAAATCAAAAACCCAAATGTTTAACCAACGTGCCATTGCATAATTCAACATTCCGATCAAAGGTTTTAAAACATGGTGACAATTGATTTCGTGAAATCGATAAGCCAATAGCTCATAAATTTTATCATAAGGATCACATTATATACATAAAAACAAAAATAAACCATGACCCATATATAAATCAATGACTAGGCAAGCTTCCATATGCTCAATGCTTTACCAGTTTAATAAAATCAAGTTGCGCAATCAAAGTAAGAATAGGCAAAGTTTGAAAAATCTTTTCAGCCACATGATGAACCAAAGGTAAAGTGCCACTCAAAATATCAATGAGAAGATCATGACAGTTCAAATAACGATGGAGGAGTTTTCACGCTTACAGTCGTGAAAACTAAATCGAAACCAATTTGAAAGTGTCGCATTAAATGAAAATATTATCTGTTTGCAAAATGCGACGATAATTTGAAGTTCAGGAGACATAGGTGTAGGCAGCTTTTAGGGCAAAGGAAAAAAATGAATTGGCTGCCAACAATGGTGACACACTGGGAGAAGTAGTTATCTCTGTCAAAAGAAATGAATTCAGATTAGGGCAGCAAAGAAAGTTTCAACTCAAAAACAACAATCGGAAAATCGTACAAACATCATCATCTACTATCTTTTCCAGTGATGTTTTAAAAGATGAAAACTAATAACAGTCTTAAGATCAGAAAGTCATGATATTAATGATAAAATCTTCAATACTGTTGGCATGGCCACTGCTGCCAGCAGGCGTCCATAGCCTCGACAGGGTTGCCATTTAACCCACTCCAACGTTTGTATCCTGTCAAGAAGCTCTAGATCAAAATAAAGGACATTAAAGAGGTTTCTTATAATTTTTTACAGATTTTCATTTACCCGACATTGCTTCGCTGCCAGCAGGCCTGTTCAGTACCCTGGCGAAGTTGTCTTGGCGCCATGCATGCATTTACCCGCTGCCAACGGACCTGTTCAGTATCCCGACGGGTTTACAAACACTTCCCACAACTCTTATTAATATTTTTATTTTGTTTTTCTTTTATGGATAGCTGAGCGGGGTGACGCTGAAAATCCTGATATTTTATCATATTTTTTTAGACCTCATCAGAATTTTTTGACACTGTCCTTTATTCAGCTCCCGAAATGTTTTATTTACAAAACAACTTACTATGACAGGGAGACATCCTTTTGAGTCATTCCTTTACAGAAAAGGGACGGCCTAAAAAGATAATAGATGATCATGACAAACTTTGCTCAGAGATTGAAATTAGTAAACTTCTTTCAAACAACAAAATTTTCCAACATAAATATCAGTTTCAGAAATATATCATTGATGTTCATACAATCTTTCAGAAGTTATTTCAGGGAAGAAATTTTCTATGGTCTTTGCCTGAATGGCTCAGTGCACAGGTATGCATATCTTTCAAAAAACACAAAACTAATCAATCAAAACAAAACCAAAAACGAAACAAAGGAAAAACAAAAGGATATATTTACATAATATACAAGGGTAGTAATCAGGCGAAGTATCTTTTCAGGGCTTGGACATTCACCGGATAGGTGTCAAACTGCCCTTCAAGATTCTGCAATCGAAAGGAACTAGGACCCAACTTTTCAGCAATCAAAAATGGCCCAAGCCATAAGTTTTGAAACTTGGTGTGCTCACCCTTTCCTTCGTGTGGTTTGTCCCACTTTAAGACGAGATCGTCTACTTCAAAATTCCTATCAGAAGAAAAAATATAATCGAACCAACTTTTAATCAGTTGTTGATGTTGGTCTAACTTACACTTAGCTTGGGTTATTACTTCTTCTAACTTCATCAAAGTGTTAATACAGCTTTATATAGGGGGACAATCTTCTTCTTGGACCTTTTGTGACAATTGAAGTGAAGGAAGAAGAATGTGAGGTGGAAGAATGGCTTCTCTGCCATAAACGAGAAAAAAGGGGGAATTACCTATAGAAACTTTGGGTGTTACCCTATCAGCCCACAATGCATTAAGCAGTGCATTATGCCAATTCTTGTGACTTTCAGCCACGGTTCTCTTGATAATATTGATCAAGTTCTTGTTTGTCGATTCTGCTAAGCCATTGCCCTGTGGGTAGTAACTAGCAGAATACTTCAGTTTTATTCCTTTCTCCAAAGCGAACTCACTCATCTCTAGAGAAGAAAAGTATGAAGCGTTATCAAATACTAGACAATCAGGGATACCGAAACGAGTGATGATATTCAAGTTTAAAAAAGCGATCACCTGACTTGTGTTAACAATTCTTAGCACGGCGGTTTCAGACCATCGAGTAAAATAATCAGTGGCTGTCACAATATACTTGTGTTGTTGTGAGGATGGAGGGTTAATAGGACCTATGATATCAAGGCCCCATTGCTGGAAAGGAGAATCGACTGTGACGGGTTGCAAGGGGAAGGTTGGTTTTTGCAATCGCCCTCATGCTTTCTGACAAATGACACATTTTCGACACAAGGCATGGGCGTCCCTAAAAATTGTCGGCGAGTAGTAACCGGCTCTTAAAACTTTATGAGAAGTGGTGTCGCCACTGAAGTGACCACCAGCTTCTCCTGCATGCAACTCAAGCAGGACTTTTTTTGCTTTGTCTTTTTCAAGACAACGCATCAGTACGCCGTCAAAATTCTGACGAAACAGTATACCGTTAACCAGATGAAAGGAGGCAGACTTTAGTCTCAACGCTATTCTTTTGGCGGGGTCAAGGTGACGGGGTGTTGATCCATGTTCAAGACAAAATCTAATGTTGTCGTACCAAGGACTTACGAGGTTTTGTGCGCAACAAATCAAACTTTGATCGTGTTGTTGTAGGTTTGACGTATCACTAACTTTTTGCTGATCCATCTCTGAATCAACAACCAACTTACACAATCCTTGGCCTCTCACTATCTGTGCTTGGGTGATCTCTAAGTCATACTCCTACAAAGAGGTGACCCAGTTGGCTCTTTTCTCTCCTAACTCCCTTTGTACTAACAGGTTCCTTACGGCAGGGTAGGGGACAATGACCTTCGTCCTCAACTTCAAAAGATAGGACCGAAAATGCTTAACTGCTTTGAAAATAGCGTAGGCTTGCCTATCAACCGCTGGGTAGTTAAGTTTAGCACCTTTGAATGTAGAGATCATAAAGGCAATGGGTACTTCATTTTTCTCGGAATTCTTCTGAGTTAGGATCGCGGCATCGGAATGATCAAAGGCAAAAGTATAGAGTGTAAAATCTTGAGAGAAATCAGGGCTCATGAGAGACGGAGCGTCAATTATGGCCTTCTTTATAGCATTGAAAGCTTGGTTTTCTGTAGGTCCCCAGTGATATTGGGTGTCTTTATTAATCATATTCTAAAGAGGCCTGACCATTTCAGAGAAACAGGGGACAAATCTTCTCACGAAATTAATCTGGCCTAGGAAAGACTGCATGGATTTTTTGGAGGTAGGTGGGGGAAGTTTAGCGATGACTTGCGTCCTCTCGGGGTCAATAATCATTCCAGCACTAGACACAATGAATCCTAGTAATTTACCCTGTTCTACTGCAAATATGGACTTCTTGGGGTTCAAGGAAATGTCGTATTTACGACATCGTAGCAGAATGGCTCGTAAGTGAGCTAGATGATCGTCTTTGTTTTTAGAATAAAAGGTCACATCATCTAAGTAAACTACTACGGAGTGATTGATTAAGCCTCTAAAAGCAATGTCCATTTCTCTCTGAAAGGTATCACCAACATTAATCAATCGAAAGGGCATTTTGCGATAAGCATAAGTGCCCCACGGGGTACGGAAGGTAGTTTTTAATTGGTCTAGCGGAGACATCAAGACTTGGTTGTATCCAGAGAAACCATCCGGTAAGGATAGCCTCTCGGAACCAAATACTTGTTGAAGGATCTGTTCCATGGGTAGGATAGGATAATTATCTTTGTCAGACGCTTTGTTGAGGTTTCGAAAATCGACACAAAGTCGAATTTCCCCGTTTTTATTTCGAATTGGGACGAGGTTGGATACCGATTGAGTGTGTCTAATAGGAAAAATTATTTTAGCACTTAGGAGTTTATTCAATTCTTTTTGGACGGTCGGTTCTAGTTTAGGATGCATTTTCCTCAGTTTCTATTGGAAAGGTAAGGTTTGGGGCTTCATCGGGATGACATGCTGTATAATATTAGGATCAAATGTTTTAAGATCATCGTAAGTCCACGCAAAGACATCCTTGAATTCTTTAAATAATTTAACAAAAGCAGTTTTTTCTTGTCTAGAATATCCCAAGCCTAAGTTGATACGCTGAGGATTTTCACCAGTTCCTAAATTGACTTTTTCATAAGACAACGAGGAACTATTGGTTTTTCAATTGACCATCTTTTTAAATTTATCCTCAAAATCATAAAACTTTTCTAGTCTAACAACAAATTTGGGTATGAAATTTACCATGTCCGATAGAGCTTCAGGAGATTTCGGATTAGGTATTATGGTAAAGTCATGCAAATTGTCTTCGTGCGTTTGTTCATCTATCACAGCATCTTGAAAGGTTTCTTTCATATGCAAAAAGTTAATGATCTGCTGATCATTGTCAAATACTCTCCAGTTTGTGATATTGTCATGAACGGATGGTCGAAACAATAACTCCACGGAGAATGCGTTTGGGGATAAGCTTTCTGCAGGAAGAAGTTTAGAGGCAACATTAGCTAGTAGATCTGCTTCAACATTATTTAATCTAGGAATGGAATTTATATTAAAAGCAAAAAAATTGTTCATTAAACTCCATACCTCAGACTGGTAACTTTTGAGATGCGGGGAAAGACAGTGTATAGAATCTCTTACCTGCTTAACCACTATCTCATAGTCGCTGAATATAACCAGATTTTGAATGTGCATGTCTAAGGATTTTTTGAGACCTTGCAATAAAGCCTCATATTCTACGGTATTGTTAGTGCATTCAAATTCTAGCCTACAAGCCAATAATGTCTTGTTACCTTCCGGATCGATAATGATGCAGCCTGCACCAGCTCCTTCTTTAGACTTGGAACCGTCAAAATATAGAGACCAAATTTGATTTCCATCAGGCTCACCGGACTGTTGGATAGAAGTTGTTGGTTGCATAAATGCTATGATCTCGGACTGCTGTTCCAGATGGTTGATAGGTGAAGCTTCAGCCATGAAATTTCCGAAGAAGGTGTCCATCCCTTGGACTTCAGGTGAATCAGCAGGAGGTGTGTATGGTTCATTGGGGTCATTCAAGTCTGTTACCATGAACTTGAGGTAACGTTCATGATTCACCCTGATCTTGTTGGGCTTACCATTTTCTGGAAGCCATAAGTGAGACCAGTCCGTCACGAAGTAACCATGTAGCTGCTCTGACTAGTCCTTGCTAAAAAACAGACCATACACTTCTGGAATATCCACCACAATTATATCAATAACTTGGTGAACCTTTGGGTTAGACGATAATCTAATCAATACATTTTTCAGTTCGCCTATAAATTTAACATCTGATCGATCAAGTTGTATGATTTTCAAAGAAGATGGTTCTACTTCAGCGTTGATCTTTTGGCAGACAGACCAAGGCATCACATTTGATGATGCTCCTGAGTCAACCATACAATTATGCACATTTCTGTTGAAGATTTCGAAAGTTA
>ML791636.1:193620-211611 GCA_009831015.1 Picea engelmannii | reverse complement strand
ATGATTTTCAAAGAAGATGGTTCTACTTCAGCGTTGATCTTTTGGCAGACAGACCAAGGCATCACATTTGATGATGCTCCTGAGTCAACCATACAATTATGCACATTTCTGTTGAAGATTTCGAAAGTTAAAAGAAAAGGAGGAACATTCTTGCGAGTACTTAGAGTTGTAGCTTGTGGTTTCTTACTCGTGGTTTCTAATGTTACTTTATCTACATTATTTACATTATTTACAGGAAGGCTTCCTTTATCTTGAGGATCAGGATTACTTTTTGTGGAAGTCTTCTGCGGGAATTTTCTTTGTACAACCTTAATACCATTTGAATTACCATTCTTGCCATTGTCTGAAATATTTTGCAACATCTTCTGTATAAAAAATGGAAATTTCAACAACTCATAAATAGAAATGTTAGCCCGTAATTTTTTAAGTTCTTCAACAACATCATAATCTAATTTAGGGCTTTCATTACTTTGTTTAGTTTCTACTGATTTAGATGGCTTTGGAGGTAAAGTTGTAGTGTTCTCAGCAGGAGGTTTATTTGTTGTCTTTCTCCTAGTGTGTTAAGGGTGAACAGTCTCGAAGTTAGCTTGAAACTATCCGAGAAGTGTCCAAAGATGTTTGGAGAAGACTCTTCTTCTTGAGTTGTTTCCTGCTCGACTTCCTCTTGAGGGATTTCAGGAGGCATCAAGTCATCTTGGGCTCCTAGAATTGTCTGGAGAGCGCATTGCAAACTTTCTAGGTTCAAGCCTTCGAGGTTTGGATTAGGCTGGTTGGCGGGAAAAGGCTTTCGGAAAGGAGGTTTTTAGGGTCCTTTACTCGAAGAGGCTTCCTCAGTCGACCTTTTTAAATCTGTATCTTGATTAGACAACTTTTGTACAACTTTGGTTAAATTTTCAAAATTAGAGTTTTCGGGTTATGTTTTGTTTTGTGTAGGTCTGGGGAGAATTTCAATCTTCTTTTTGGAAGAAGACACAGTCTCAGTTTCGTTGCTAGAAGAGTCCTTAAGACTAAGTATGTCCTTTTCAATCTGAGTAGCCTCTTCGAAGGCTTCTAACAACATGGCCTTTTTAGAACGTTTAACCCAAATAGCTATACTTTGATGTAGAGCTTTAGTGTAGTAAGCTATTACAAGACTCTCAGTAGGCATAGAGTCTGCAGGGATTCGATTTTTAAGGGTTAAGAATCTTTGATTAAAATCTTTAACTTTTTCTTTTGGGTTCATTTTTAAGCCCGAAAGATCCATGACTAAGAATTCCAGAGGTTTACCATCTCTGAATTTTTCCAAAAAGCATGACTCAAACTTTTCCCAAGACACTATGGTGTGAGTCTATTGGGCAAAGTACCAGGTGGACGTATTACCCTCAAAAGTGTAAGGGAACAACCTACAGACAACGTCTTCATGTTCAACATTACGGAGTCTGATGGCTAACATAAATTTTTTGATATGATCTTCAAATATCTATTTTGAATCAGGATCAAACTTAAGAAGCCATTTCTCCGGGTGCTTAGGTAACGGGTGTTGGGCTCCAGGTACAGCTACTTCATCCTGGTCCAACCAGGGTCTAGCAGGGTTGTTTTGATTTTCCATAGGGGAATTGGGTATGGAAGGCTGAGAAGGTGGATTTCCTTCGTCAGAGGAGGAATCTCCCCCAGAAGAGGAATGAGAAGAGGGAGGTGGTGAAGGAGGTATCCCAGATCCTCCTGTAGCAGGATTTGTGTTTGGATCTGGAGAATTCACAGTGAGATCGATGGCACCTAATTGTTCTCTAATATCAGAGAAGTCTAAAGGTTGACCCCATGGGCGGTTTGGTTGCCTAAGACTGGCTAAGGCATTATGTGTTTTAATAAGAGATTGACGAACGATCTCTTGGAAATCACCACCTGTAGGTTTAGGGGTTGTTGGCTCAACTGTGATCTGTGGATCTTCGGTTGAAGTAGTTGCTATTTGAGGGAGGATATTATCTTTTGAACGGCTTCTAGTCACTATGGGTGTGCGATTAGGTGGAGGAGGAGTCTTGCAACCGCCTCGTGCCATTAATTAAGTTCAGGCCCTCCTTCTAGCGCCATTTGTTGACGGGCAAAATTGACTGTCCGTCAACTGAGAGAGTGGAACCGGTCCGGGGTTGTCTAAATAACCCAAGCCGTTTGGAATGAACCACCCTGACGAGTTTAACGGCTCCGTTGGCCGCCCTAAGGTCTTTTAAGAAAACCAAAGAGAAAACTAATCTAAACTAATTAAACTAACTAAACCAAATAAAACAAACTAAAACTAACTAGGAATAAAAACAAATTAATACACTAATCTAAATGAAACAAACTACTATTTAAACTAAAACTAAATATAAGTATTCTAACTATTATATACAATCTACTAATTACTATTATAATAACTCAAATCAACTATCTAATTACTAGCTGTAATATTACTTATTCACAAATGTACACTATAAACAGCCTATAGATTTAATTAAAACCTGCAAAACTCATGTGTTTTCTGCCCTAAGACAGCAAGATATGTTTTTTGATTTTTTGTATTTTATGAAGAATAAGTAAAACTTAATGAAATTAAATGATCTAATATATTTACTAAAATTAAACAATCTAATATAAATCTAATTAAAACTATATCTAAACTAATCTGCTAATAAGAACAGTAAACAAAGAAGTGACTAACTGACTTGGAAACGCTCCTAATTTTTCCTGTGTATGATAACTTTGCAGCTGGTCAGAGGAAGTAAACTCGCACCGGATTGATCCTAAAATCTTTTCGTAAACGATCGGTTGTGATGCTCTTTGAGTTGGTTTACAGGACAAACAAGACAGAAAAAATCATAACAATCTTATGATTTATAAATCTCTGCAATAAGGGAAACCTGTTATGCAAAAACTTATATTTGATAATTCAATCAATGAAGAAGATAAACATGTCATTCACAAACTGAATTCAACAATTGTTATGTCTTTTATACGCTTGGAAGAAACCAGATATGGATTACAGCGATTAAAATTATATCATTTGCACATGATTAAGATAGCTAAAGTAGTCATTAACTAGATACAAATTGATATACACAACATGAAACAAGATATTGATATAATGAGAAGCTAAAGTTGTGACAAAACATCAAATTCTGCTTCAGTCTATATTAGAAATCCATATCCTTGTTCTCCCACGAATGAGGATGAACATTATTACAAAAATGATAAGTATATATAAGTCTCTCCACAGGGTAAAACTTCCCTGTGGATAATATCAAAATGTTTTTACATAATCTGGGAAATATCCCAAAATCGACTAAACTAGGAAATCAAAATGCAAGTGAAATCTTTGAAATATCCCCTAACTGCTCAATAACTCTACTGCAATTTTGAATTTACCTGCAATAGACCAAAAATATCAAATCAGAAAGATATTTCATCAACAATATAATAAAAATCTAAACTTACAGACTTAGCTACAGAATCATCTGATTCTGTAGCTAGTCTAAAATAGCATACAGGACCAGATAGAAAGCAAATGAAATCTTTTTTTTTTAAATAATCCAATTTAATTTTATTTTAATAAAGATCGAATCACTAATGGTTCAAATGAGTTTATCATTTAAATTAAACAAGATCAAAAGGGAATCAATCGAAACAGGATAAGAATACTTTGTTTTTCTTTTGCCATAAAATATGGTCAAACCATAACAAGACTGTTTCAAATCAAATGAAATTAATGGTGAATCATATCGTATAAGATACGATGTAATCCAACACAATCATAATCGATTTGTTACGGCTATAACAATGTGCATGAGGTCCATATTGTTTTAATCAAATACAGATAATGAAAGACTGTTACGATTATAGTCAAATAAAAAATTCATAACAACATCAACAAACTTCGCCATAGATTTCGATCGCTGAGTGTTACACAATCAACAGTCATGACAAAAAATAGTAATCACAACCATTATCAAATCGACAGAGGTGATAATCGTAAACTGGGCAACAATCGAAACAAATCTTGATTGAGTCAAATATAGAAACAAATCGTAATCCTGGGCGTAATCACTTTCGTTCCCCAAATCAAATTTAAACAATATATTTTTTGCAATATGAATCAAGCTGATAACACGGTCAAACAAAACAATGCGAATCGATTGTTTGGTTATAACAATTATGATTCGTATTTATTTGCAATTTGGTTACATATTAACATAAACATATTGAATGGTATTCGAATTGGTCGAAAATGACATGGAATATAAAATCATAACAGTTGACCATTATTGCCAACCGTATCGTATAGAATATAGCCAATTCGAATCGGGACATTGACTGTGTTCAAAATTGACATACCAGAAACAGCCTGTGTTTAGAAAAGATATTAACAACTTTAATAAGCAATAGAGTATTGAATTCAAACCAAATTAAAACAATCAAATCCATAACACGATCAATCGAATCAAAGCTAAATCAAATCAAAATTAAAACGATCAACGAAATTTGACTAATCAAAACAAAAATATGCATATAGTGCATGCTTATGTGTCAAAGCAAATCCACGCTGCAAATAGATCTATGAGTTTGTCAAATAAACAGGTGATAGTCATACCAGGGAGGCTGCTCGAGCTATGCCAATTTTGAATTGACGACCGCTGTAGCCGACTCCACATTCTTAAACAAAATAGAACCTATTGTTCACTGTTTCTTATCAGTGGATTGCAATTTATCCTTTTGACTGGTGAGCCTTGCAACTTGATCTTCCAGAGCATGAATTCTAGACTGTAACATTGGCAGATCAAGGTAATACCTTTCTAACCACGAGCCACACTGATCACATGGTGGAGTAGCCTGTTGAGATAGAGCAGGAGGGGGTTTTGACGAGTCACCGGCGGTTTCACAAGGCAGTTTAATGCCTGGATAATTAGGGTCGTTTTGCAAGCAAGGTGGTAGGTTCTTCACAAAATCGTATGCGGGTTTGGCACAAAGACCTTCCGAATAGGGATACTCACTTGCTAGGTAACGTTCCACCTCCGAGACAGAGTCTTCACTCACCATGATAGGGTTAGGGTTGACAGGAATTTTCAGTTTGTTTCTTGCCATGCGAGAGATTAGTTGGGCATTCTTTTTGCCTTTGTAATTCGTATTAGGTTTGGCTTTAGGCATTTTAGCCACGGGTTTAACAGTTTCGACGTCCTTAGTCACAGACTGGGGTAGGTCAAAAGGCGGGTCGGGTAAGGGTTTAGGTAACAGAGCACTGTAAGGTACTGGAGGTGCAAACTTTCCCTCACTCACCATAGGTTTGTCAACCTTTGGTGGGTTTGAATCTTCAAAATTATTACGAGTAAGAAAATCATTCCAACAGTCTCGGTGTAACCCCAAATGACAAACAATAAGCATTTTAACTAACCCAAAGTGAAAAAGGCTACTATCGGCCTGATTCCGCTTGGATCTTTTAGACATTTTAAACAGATTCCTATGCAGGTAATAAGGCATATTAAGTTCATAGCCCATGAAAACCATAAATAACCGAAGATGGTATAAGAAAAAAAAACCATACTGATCCTTGCAGGTGATAAACTGCTTGGTTATCATCAGCAAATCGTACCAACAATGCTTGAGCATGTTCACGGGCAAACCCTTGTCACAGGAGCTCACCCTTCGCGACTGGAAGAGCAGTGTCCATGGGACATCTTCCACTTTACAATTTTTTGACCATCTCTTTCCAGTGGTAGGCAGACCGGTAGCTAAGATGAGAAATTTCTCATCAATTTTCAATTGCACATCCCCAACCTTGGCTCGGCAGCCATCAAAGGTTAATGTGAATTTCCGAGCCACGCAAGGGTTAAAACCATCAAAATTTCGTATGAAAAGGAGCCATCCAAAATTCCTCAAGGTCGCTGTAAGAACTGTCGAACATCAACAACGCCTGGCTACCATTGGGTTCAGCCCTTACGACCAGAGCCATGGTGCGAGCACATGGTAGGGTTTGGATACAACACACAGGAGCAAAAACATTTGGGCTACCAGTTGAGAATGATGAAAGGGTAGGCAAATTAATGTGCGCGTGCGAGGGTGGTGGGATATTTCACCGCCATGCAAAACAGTAATGACCAAGTACAAGGCTGTTCAATCAATCATGACATCATTCAAACCATAATATCCGGCCAACCCAAACATCAATGCACCAATGCATTGTTTGAAACCATGAATGTTCAATGTGAAATCAAACCCAAAGTTAAATATGTGCCATTGCATAATTCAAACCATTGTCATTCAACGTTAAATCAAAAACCCAAATGTTTAACCAACRCGCCATTGCATAATTCAACATTCCGATCAAAGGTTTTAAAACATGGTGACAATTGATTTCATGAAATCGATAAGACAATAGCTCATAAATTTTATCATAAGGATCACATTATATACATAAAAACAAAAATAAACCATGACCCATATATAAATCAATGACTAGGCAAGCTTCCATATGCTCAATACTTTACCAGTTTAATAAAATCAAGTTGCGCAATCAAAGTAAGAATAGGCAAAGTTTGAAAAATATTTTTAGCCACATGATGAACCAAAGGTAAAGTGCCACTCAAAATATCAATGAGAAGATCATGATAGTTCAAATAACGATGGAGGAGTTTTCATGCTTACAGTCGTGAAAACTAAATCGAAACCAATTTGCAAGTGTCGCATGAAATGAAAATATTATCTATTTGCAAAATGCGACGATAATTTGAAGTTCAGGAGACATAGGTGTAGGCAGCTTTTAGGGCAAAGGAAAAAATTGAATTGGATGCCAACAATGGCGACACACTGGGAGAAGTAGTTATCTCTGTCAAAAGAAATGAATTCAGATTAGGGCAGCAAAGAAAGTTTCAACTCAAAAACAATAATCGGAAAATCGTACAAACATCATCATCTACTATCTTTTCCAGTGATGTTTTAAAAGATGAAAACTAATAACAGTATTAAGATCAGTAAGTCATGATATTAATGATAAAATCTTCAATACTGTTGGCATGGCCATTGCTGCCAGCAGGCTTCCATAGCCTCGACAGGGTTGCCATTTAACCCACTCCGACGTCTGTATCCTTTCAAGAATCTTTAGATTAGAATAAAGGACATTAAAGAGGCTTCTTATAATTTTATACAGATTTTCATTTACCCGACATTTCTTTTCTGCCAGCAGGCCTATTCAGTACCCCGGCGAAGTTGTCTTGGCGCCATGCATGCATTTACCCGCTGCCAGTGGACCTATTCAGTATCCTGGAAGGTTTACAAACACTTCCCACAGCTCTTATTAATATTTTTATTTTGTTTTTCTTTTATGGATAGCTGAGCGGGGTGACGCTGAAAATCCTGATATTTTATCATATTTTTTTAGACCTCATCAGAATTTTTTGACACTGTCCTTTATTCAGCTCCAGAAATGTTTTATTTACAAAACAATTTACTATGACAGGGAGACATCCTTTTGATTCATTCCTTTACGGAAAAGGGATGGCCTAAAAAGATAATAGATGATCATGACAAACTTTGCTCAGAGATTGAAATTAGTAAACTTCTTTCAAACAACAAAATTTTCCAACATAAATATCAGTTTCATAAATATATCACTGATGTTCGTACAATCTTTCAGAAGTTATTTTAGGGAAGAAATTTTCTATGGTCTTTGCCTGAATGGCTCAGTGCACAGGTATGCATATCTTTCAAAAAACACAAAACTAATCAATCAAACCAATACCAAAAACAAAACAAAGGAAAAACAAAAGGACATATTTACATAATATACAAGGGTAGTAATCAGGCGAAGTATCTTTTCAAGGCTTGGCCATTCACTGGATAGGTGTCAAGATGCCCTTCAAGATTCTGCAATCGAAAGGAACTAGGACCCAACTTTTCAGCAATCAAAAATGGCCCAAGCCATAAGTTTTGAAACTTGGTGTGCTCACCCTTTCCTTCGTGTGGTTTGTCCCACTTTAAGACGAGATCGCCTACTTCAAAATACCTATCAGAAGCAGAAATAGAATCGAACCAGTTTTTAATCAGTTGTTGATGTTGGTCTAACTTACGCTTAGCTTGGGTTCTTACTTCTTCTAACTTCATCAAAAAATTAATACGGATTTCTATAGAGGGACAATCTTCTTCTTGGACCTTTTGTGACAATTGAAGGAAAGGAAGAAGAATGTGAGGTGGCAGAATGACTTCTTTGCCATAAACGAGAAAAAAGGGGGAATTACCTATAGCAGCTTTGGGTGTTACCCTATCAACCCACAGTGCATTAAGCAGTGCATTATGCCAGTTCATGTGACTTTCAGCCATGGTTCTCTTGATAATCTTGATCAAGTTCTTGTTTGTCGATTCTGCTAAGCCATTGCCCTGTGGGTAGTAACTAGCAGAATACTTCAGTTTTATTCCTTTCTCCAAAGCGAACTCACTCATCTATATAGAAGAAAAGTATGAAGCGTTATCAAAGACTAGACAATCAGGGATACGGAAACGAGTGATGATATTCGAGTTTAGAAAAGAGATCACCTGACTTGTGTTAACCGTTCTTAGCACGGCGGCTTTAGACCATCGAGTAAAATAATAAGTGGTTGTCACAATATACTTGTGTTGTTGTGAGGATGGAGGGTTAATAGGACCTATGATATCAAGGCCCCATTGTTGGAAAGGAGAATCGACTGTGACAAGTTGCAAGGGGAAGGCTGGTTTTTGCAATCGCCCTGATGCTTTCTGACAAATGACACATTTTCGACACAAGGCATGGGCGTCCCTAAAAAGTGTCGGCCAAGAGTAACCGGCTCTTAAAACTTTATGAACAGTGGTGTCGCCACTGAAGTGACCACCAGCTTCTCCTGCATGCAACTCAAGCAAGACTTTTTCTGCTTCGTCTTTTTCAAGACAATGCATCAGTATGCTGTCAAAATTCTGACGAAACAGTATACCATTAACCAGATGAAAGGAGGCGGACTTTAGTATCAACTCTCTTCTTTTGGCGGGGTCAAGGTGACGGGGTGCTGATCCATGTTCAAGACAAAATATAATGTCGTCGTACCAAGGAATTATGAGGTTTTGTGCGCAACAAATCAAACTTTGATCGCGTTGTTGTAGGTTTGACGTATCACTAACTTTTTGCTGATCCATCTCTGAATCAACAACCAACTTACACAATCCTTGGCCTCTCACGATCTGTACTGGGGTGATCTATAAGTCATACTCCTGCAAGGAGGTGACCCAGTTGGCTCTTTTCTCTCCCAACTCCCTTTGTACTAACAGGTTCCTTACGACAGGGTAGGGGACAATGACCTTCGTCCTCGACTTCAAAAGATAGGACCGAAAATGCTTAACTGCTTTGAAAACAACGTAGGCTTGCCTATCGACCACTGGGTAGTTAAGTTCAACACCTTTGAAAGCAGAGCTCATAAAGGTGATGGGTACTTCATTGTTCTCAGGATTCTTCTGAGTTAGGACCGCAGCATAGGAACGATCAAAGGCAAAAGTATAGAGTGTAAAATCTTGAGAGAAATCAGGGCTCATGAGAGACGGAGCATCAATTATGGCCTTCTTTATAGCATTGAAATCTTGGTTTTCTGTAGGTCCCCAGTGATATTGGGTGTCTTTCTTAATCAGATTATGAAGAGGCCTGACCATTTCGGAGAAACAGGTGACAAATCTTCTCACGAAATTAATCTGGCCTAGGAAAGACTGCATGGATTTTTTGGAGGTAGGTGGGGTAAGTTTAGCGATGACCTGCATCCTCTAGGGGTCAATAATCATTCCAGCACTAGACACAATGAATCCTAGTAATTTACCCTGTTCTACCGCAAAGATGGACTTCTTGGGGTTCAAGGAGATGTCGTATTTACGACATCGTAGCAGAACGGCTCGTAAGTGAGCTAGATGATCGTGTTTTTTCTTAGAATAAATGGTCACATCATCTAAGTAAACTACTACGGAGTGATTGATTAAGCCTCTAAAAGAAATGTATATTGCTCTCTAAAAGGTAGCACCAACATTAATCAATCCAAAGGGCATTTTGCGATAAGCATAAGTGCCCCACGGGATACGCAAGGTAGTTTTTTATTGGTCTGGCGGAGACATCAAGACTTGGTTGTATCCAAAGAAACCATCCAGTAATGATAGCCTCTCAGAACCAGATACTTGTTGAAGGATCTCTTCCATGGGCGGGACAGGATAATTATCTTTGTCAGATGCTTTGTTGAGGTTTCGAAAATCGACACAAAGTCAAATTTCCCCGTTTCTCTTCCGAACTAGGACGAGGTTGGATACCCATTGAGTGTGTCTAATAAGAAAAATTATTTTAGAACTTAGGAGTTTATTCAATTCTTTTTGGATGGTCGGTTCTAGTTTAGGATGCATTTTCCTCAGTTTCTGTTGGAAAGGTAAGGTTTGGGGCTTCATCGGGATGACATGCTGTATAATATTAGGATCGAACGTTTTAAGATCATCGTAAGTCCACGCAAAGACATCCTTGAATTCTCTAAATAATTTAACAAAAACAATTTTTTCTTGTCTAGAACATCCCAAGCCTAAGTTGATACACTGAGGATTTTCACTAGTTCCTAAATTGACTTTTTCATAAGACAACGAGGAACTATTGGTTTTGCAATTGACCGTCTTTTTAAATTTATCCTCAAAATCATAAAACTTTTCTAGTCTAACAACAGATTTGGGTATGAAATTTACCATGTCCGGTAGAGCTTCAGGAGATTTTGGATTAGGTATTACCGTAAAGTCGTGCAAATTGTCGTCATGTGTTTGTTCATCTATCACAGCGTCTTGAAAAGTTTCTTTCATATGCAGAAAGTTAATGATCTGCTGATCATTTTCAAATACTCTCCAGTTTGTGATATTGTCAGGAATGGATGGTCGAAACAATAACTCCACAGAGAATGCGTTTGGGGATAAGCTTTTTGCAGGAAGAAGTTTAGAGGCAACATTAGCTAGTAGATCTGCTTCAACATTATTTAATCTAGGAATGGAATTTATATTAAAAGCAGAAAATTTGTTCATTAAACTCCATACCTCAGACTGGTAACTTTTGAGATGCGGGGAAAGACAGTGTATAGAATCTCTTACCTGCCTAACCACTATCTCAGAGTCACCGAATACAACCAGATTTTGAATGTGCATGTCTAAGGATTTTCTGARRCCTTGCAATAAAGCCTCATATTCTACGGTATTGTTAGTGCATTCAAATTCTAGCCTACAAGCCAATAATGTCTTGTTACCTGCCAGATCACTAATGATGCARCCTGCACCAGCTCCTTCTTTAGACTTGGAACCGTCAAAATATAGAGACCAAATTTGATTTCCATCGGGCTCACCAGACTGTTGKATAGAAGTTGTTGGTTGCATACATGYTATGATCTCGGACTGTTGTTCCGGATGGTTGATAGGTGAAGCTTCAGCCATGAAATTTTTKAAGAAGGTGTCCATCCCTTKGACTTCAGGTGAATCAGCAGGAGGTGTGTATGGTTCATTGGGGTCATTCAAGTTTGTTACCGTGAACTTTAGGTAATGCTCACGATTCACCCTGATCTTGTTGGGCTTACCATTTTCTGGAAGCCATAAGTGAGACCAGTCCGTCGCGAAGTAACCATGTAGCTGCTCTGACCAGTCCCTACTCAAAAACAAACCATACACTTCTAGAATATCCACCACAATTATATCAATAACCTGATGAAACTTTGGGTTAGACGATAATCTAATCAATACATTTTTCAGTTCGCCTATAACTTTAACATATGTTCGATCAAGTTGTATGATTTTCAAAGAAGATGGTTCTACTTCAGTGTTGATCTTTTGGCAGACAGACCAAGGCATCACATTTGATGATGCTCCTAAGTCAACCATACAATTATGCACATTTCTGTTGAAGATTTCGAAAGTTAAAAGAAAAGGAGGAACATTCTTGCGAGTACTTAGAGTTGTAGCTTGTGGTTTCTTACTCACGGTTTCTAATGTTACTTTATCTACATTATTTACATTATTTACAGGAAGGCTTCCTTTATCTTGAGGATCAGGATTACTTTTTGTGGAAGTCTTCTACGGGGCTTTGCTTTATACAACCTTAATACCATTTGAATTACCATTCTTTCCATTGTCTGAAATATTTTGCAACATCTTCTGTAACAAAAATGGAAATTTCAACAACTCATAAATAGAAATGTTAGCCCGTAATTTTTTAAGATCTTCAACAACATCATAATCTAATTTAGGGCTGTCATTACTTTGTTTAGTTTCTACTGATTTAGATGGCTTTGGAGGTAAAGTTGTAGTGTTCTCGGCAGGAGTTTTATTTGTTGTCTTTCTCCTAGTGTTGTAAGGGTGAACAGTCTCAAAGTTAGCTTGAAAAATGCTATCCGAGAAGTGTCCAAAGATGTTTGGAGAAGACTCTTCTTCTTGAGTTGTTTCTTGCTCGACTTCCTCTTGAGGGATTTCAGGAGGCATCAAGTCATCTTGGGCTCCTAGAATTGTCTGGAGAGCACATTGCAAACTTTCTAGGTTCAAGCCTTCGGGGTTTGGATTAGGCTGGTTGGCGGGAAAAGGATTTCGGAAAGGAGGTTTTTAGGGTCCTTTACTCGAAGAGGCTTCCTCAGTCGACCTTTTTAAATCTGTAACTTGATTAGTCAATTTTTGTACAACTTTGGTTAAATTTTCAAAATCAGAGTTTTCGGGTTGTGTTTTGTTTTGTGTAGGTCTGGGGAGAATTTCAATCTTCTTTTTGGAAGAAGACACAGTCTCAGTTTCGTTGCTAGAAGAGTCCTTAAGACTAAGTATGTCCTTTTCAATCTGAGTAGCCTCTTCGAAGGAATCTAACAACATGGCCTTTTTAGAACGTTTAACCCAAATAGCTATACTTTGATGTAGAGATTTAGTGTAGTAAGCTATTACAAGACTCTCAGCAGGCATAGAGTCTGCAGGGATTCGATTTTTAAGGGTTAAGAATCTTTGATTAAAATCTTTAACTTTTTCTTTTGGGTTCATTTTTAAGCCCGAAAGATCCATGACTAAGACTTCTGGAGGTTTACCATCTCCGAATTTTTCCAAAAAGCATGACTCAAACTTTTCCCAAGACACTATGGTGTGAGGTTGTTGGGAAAAGTACCAGGTGGATGCATTACCCTCAAAAGTGTAAGGGAACAACCTACAGACAATGTCTTCATGTTCAACATTATGGAGTCTGATGGCTAACATAATTTTTTTGATATGATCTTCAGCTATCTGTTTTGAATCAGGATCAAACTTAGGAAGCCATTTCTCCAGGTGCTTAGGTAAAGGGTGTTGGGATCCAGGTACAGCTACAACATCCTGGTCCAACCAGGGTCTAGCAGGGTTGTTCTGATTTTCCATAGGGGAATTGGGTACGGAAGGCTGAGAAGGTGGATTTCCTTCGTTAGAGGAGGAATCTCCCCCAGAAGAGGAAGGAGATGAGGGAGGTGGTGAAGGAGGTATCCCAGATCCTCCTGCAGCAGGATTCGTGTTTGGATCTGGAGAATTCACAGTGAGGTTGATGTCACCTAACTGTTCTCTAATATCAGAGAAGTCTAAAGGTTGAACCCACGGGCGGTTTGGTTGCCTAAGACTGGCTAAGGCACTATGTGTTTTAATAAGAGATCGACGAACGATCTCTTGGAAATCACCACCTGTAGGTTTATGGGTTGCTGGCTCAACTGTGATCTGTGGATCTTTGGTTGAAGTAGTTGTTGTTTGAGGGGGGATATTATCTTGTGAACGACTTCTAGTCACTATGGGTGTGCGATTAGGTCGAGGAGGAGTCTTGCGACCACCTCGTGCCATTAATTAAGTTCAGGCCCTCCTTCTAGCGCCATTTGTTGACGGGCAAAATTGACCGTTCGTCAACTGAGAGAGTGGAACCGGTTCGGGGTTGTCTAAATAACCCAAGCCGTTTGGAATGAACCACCCTGACGAGTTTAACAGCTCCGTTGGCCGCCCTAAGGTCTTTTAATAAAACCAAAGAGAAAACTAATCTAAACTAACTAAACTAACTAAAACAAACAAAACTAACTAAAACTAACTAACAATAAAAACAAATTAATACACTAATCTAAATGAAACAAACTACTATATAAACTAAAACTAAATATAACTATTCTAACTATTATATACAATCTACTAATTACTATTATAATAACTCAAATCAACTATCTAATTACCAGCTTTAATATTACTTATTCACAAATGCACACTATAAACAGCCTACAGATTTAATTAAAACCTGCAAAACTCATGTGTTTTCTGCCCTAAGACAGCAAGATATGTTTTTTGATTTTTTGTATTTTATGAAGAAGAAGTAAAACTTACTGAAATTAAACGATCTAATATATTTACTGAAATTAAAAAATATAATATAAATCTAATTAAAATTATATCTAAACTAAACTGCTAATAAGAACAGTAAACAAAGAAGTGACTAACTGACCTGGAAACGCTCCTAATTTGTCCTGTGTATGATAACTTTGAAGCTGGTCAGAGGAAGTAAACTCGCACCGGATTGATCCCAAAATCTTTTCGTAAACGATCAGCTGTGATGCTCTTTGAGTTGGTTTACAGGACAAACAAGTCATAAAAAATCATAACAATCTTATGATTTATAAATCTCTGCAATAAGGGAAACATGTTATGCCAAAACTTATATTTGATAATTCAATCAATGAAGAAGATAAACTTGTCATTCACAAACTGAATTCAACAATTGTTATGTCTTTTATACGCTTGGAAGAAACCAGATATGGATTACAACGATTAAAATTATATCATTTGCACATGATTAAAATAGCTAAAGTAGTCATTAACCAAATACAAATTGATATACACAACATGAAACAAGATATTCATATAATGAGAAGCCAAAGCTGTGACAAAACATCAAATTCTACTTCAGTCTATATTAGAACTGCCTATCCTTGTTCTCCCACGAATGAGGATGAACATTATTACAAAAATGATAAGTATATATAATTCTCTCCACAGGGTAAAACTTCCATGTGGATAATATTAAAATGTTTTTACATAATCTGGGAAATATCCCAAAATCGACTAAACTAGGAAATCAAAATGCAAGTGAAATCTTTGAAATATCCCCTAACTGCTCAATAACTCTACTGCAATTTCGAATTTACCTGCAATAGACCAAAAATATCAAATTAGAAAGATATTTCATCAACAAAATAATAAAAATCTAAACTTACAGACTTAGCTACAGAATCATCTGATTCTGTAGCTAGTCTAAAATAGCATACAGGATAATCATTATCAACCATTATCAAATCGACAACCACTATCAAATCGACAGAGGTGATAATCATAAACTGGGCAACAATCGAAACAAATCGTGATTGAGTCAAATATAGAAACAAATCGTAATCCTGGGCGTAATCACTTTCGTTCCCCAAATCAAATTTAAACAATATATTTGTTGCAATATGAATCAAGTTGATAACACGGTCAAACAAAACAATGTGAATCGATTGTTTGGGTATAATAGTTATGATTCGTATTTATTCGCAATTTGGTTACATATTAACAGAAAGATATAGAATGGTATTCGAATTGGTCGAAAATGACATGGAATATAAAACCATAACAGTTAACCATTATTGCCAACCATATTGTATAGAATATAGCCAATTCGAATCGAGACATTGACTGTGTTCAAAATTGAAATACCAAAAACAGCCCGTGTTTAGAAAATATATTAACAACTTCAATAAGCAACAGAGTATTCAATTCAAACGAAATTAAAACAATCAAATCCATAACACGATCAATCAAATCAAAGCTAAATCCAATCAAAATTAAAACGATCAACGAAATTTGACTAATCAAAACAAAACTATGCATACAGTGCATGTTTATGTGTCAAAGCAAATCCACGCTGCAAACAGAGCTATGCGTTTGTCATATAAACATGTCATAGTCATACCAGTGAGGCTGCTTGAGCTATGCCAATTTTGAATTGACGACCGTTGTAGCCGACTCCACATTCTTAAACAAAATAGAACCTGTTGTTCGTTGTTTCTTATCAGTGGATTGCAATTTATCCTTTTGACTGGTGAGCCTTGCAACTTGATCCTCCAGAGCATGAATTCTGGACTGTAGCATTGGCACATCAAGGTAATACCTTTCTAACCACGAGCCACACTGATCACATGGTGGAGTAGCCGGTTGAGATAGAGCAGGAGGGGGTTTTGACGAGTCACTGGGGGTTTCACAAGGCAGTTTAATGCCTGGATAATTAGGGTCATTTTGCAAGCAAGGTGGTAGGTTCTTCACAAAATCGTATGCGGGTTTTACACAAAGACCTTCCGAATAGGGATACTCACTTGCCAGGTAACGTTCCACCTCCGAGTCAGAGTCTTCACTCACCATGATAGGGTCAGGGTTGATAGGAATTTTTGGTTTGTTTCTTGCCATGCAAGAGATTAGTCAGGCATTCTCTTTGCCTTTGGAATTCGAAGTAGGTTTGGCTTTAGGCCTTTTAGCCACGGGTTTAACAGTTTCAACATCCTTGGTCACAGACTGGGGTAGGTCAAAAGGCGGGTCGGGTAAGGGTTTAGGTAACAGAGAACTGTAAGGTACCGGAGGTGCAAACTTGCCCTCACTCACCACAGGTTTGTCAACCTATGGTGGGTTTGAATCTTCAAAATTATTACGAGTAAGAAATTCATTCCAACAGTCTCGGTGTAACCCCAAATGACAAACAATAAGCAGTTTAATTAACCCAAAGTGAAAAAGGCTGTTATCGGCCTGATTCCGCTTGTATCTTTTAGACATTTTAAACAGACTCCTATGTAGGTAATAAGGCATATTAAGTTCATAGCCCATGAAAACCATAAGTAACCGAATATGGTATAAGAAAACAAAACCATACCGACCCTCGCAGGTGATAAACTGCTTGGTTATCATCAGCAAGTCGTGCCAACGATGCTTGAGCATGTTCATGGGAAAACCCTTGTCACAGGAGCTCACCCTTTGTGACTGGAAGAGCAGTGTCCACGGGACATCTTCCACTTTACAATTTTTTGACCATATCTATCCAGTGGTAGGCAGACCGGTAGCTAAGCTGAGAAATTGCTCGTCAATTTCCAATTGCACATCCCCAACCTTGGCTCGGCAGCCATCAAAGGTTAATGCGAATTGTCGAGCCACGCAAGGGTTAAAACCATCAAACTTTCGTATGAATGGGAGGCATCCAAATTCCTCAAGGTCACTGTAAACACTATCGAACATCAACAACACCTGGCTACCACTGGGTTCATCCCTTACGACTGGAGCCATGGTGCGAGCACATGGTAGGGTTTGGATACAACACACAGGAGCAAAAACGTTTGGGCTACCAGCTGAGAATGATGAAAGGGTAGGCAAATTAATGTGTGCATGCGAGGGTGGTGGGATAGTTCACCGCCATGAAAAACAATAATGACCAAGTACAAGGCTGTTCAATCAATCATGACATCGTTCAAACCATAATATTCGGCCAACCTAAACATCAATGCGCCAATGCATTGTTTGAAACCATGAATGTTCAATGTGAAATCAAACCCAAAGTTAAATATGTGCCATTGCATAATTCAAACCATTGTCATTCAACGTTAAATCAAAAACCTGAATGTTTAACCAACACGCCATTGCATAATTCAACATTCTGATCAAAGGTTTTAAAACATGGTGACAATTGCTTTCATGAAATTGATAAGCCAATAGCTCATAAATTTTATCATAAGGATCACATTATATACATAAAAACAAAAATAAACCATGACCCATATATAAATCAATGACTAGGCAAGCTTCCATATGATCAATGCTTTACCAGTTTAATAAAATCAAGTTGCGCAATCAAAGTAAGAATAGGCAAAGTTTGAAAAATCTTTTCAGCCACATGATGAACCAAAGGTAAAGTGCCACTCAAAATATCAATGAGAAGATCATGACAGTTCAAAT
>ML791636.1:151184-193570 GCA_009831015.1 Picea engelmannii | reverse complement strand
AATGCTTTACCAGTTTAATAAAATCAAGTTGCGCAATCAAAGTAAGAATAGGCAAAGTTTGAAAAATCTTTTCAGCCACATGATGAACCAAAGGTAAAGTGCCACTCAAAATATCAATGAGAAGATCATGACAGTTCAAATAATGATGGAGGAGTTTTCACGCTTACAGTTGTGAAAACTAAATCGAAACCAATTTGAAAGTGTCGCATGAAATGAAAATATTAGCTATTTGCAAAATGCGACGATAATTTGAAGTTCAGGAGACATAGGTGTAGGCAGATTTTAGGGCAAAGGAAAAAATTGAATTGGCTACCAACACCTTGACACTTTCACGAGCCAGCTTTTCAAATGCAGCATTTGTTTCTGCGAAATTATCAAACATAGTTTTGTATCTCTCCTTAATTACTCTTTCCAAAACCTCCTATTGAGAAATCACTTCTTTAAGTTGCTTGATTTTCTGTGTTTTCTTTGACTTTGTGCTCTTTGATGTTTCACCTTCATCAGCATGAGTAAAAGTCTCACAATTCTGTGCAAATTCAATGGAATGTTTAGGGATTTTAATGGCATGTCTTTCATCTTCTTGCTTCTGCTCTGAGTCTGTATATGGTAGATTTAAGATGTTTGTTTTCTTTTCTATAGGCTTCTCTGTAGTAGTTTCAAAATCTAATTGTTTCTTTGACCTATGAGACCTTACACGAGAGATCCTATATTTTGGTGGTCCTGGAAGAGTTCTCCTCTTCCTCGAGCTGCTTTGAGGAGTCAATTTCCTTTTTCCAGCTCTCTTCTGTTCATTCATGGGCTGAGTTTGAGTTTCAAAGCCCTCCCAAAAAATAAAATGTTGCCAAGTCCTTCCTTTTTGTCTTAGCTCCTCCAGGATTATCAATTTGATTAGGCCAAAGTGACAAAGAGTGTTCTTCATACTTAGAGGTTCAACTCTAATCTTTTTACAGACTTTAGTTAAGCTCTTGTGCAAGAAAAATGGTAAATTTAGGAGAGTTTTCCCTGTAAAATGGTCTAAGAGCTTGAAATGGTATAACATCAGTTTGTCGTACCTGCCTTCTAAAGTTATGTAGAGTTGGATTCCCTTAAACAAATCCTCCCACTCATCCTCTAAATAAGAAACTGGCATGCTTTTCTTCCATGTGTTATTTCTGAATTCTTCCTTTAGATATGCTTTGAAATTTAGGTTCTTGGTTGCTGTCATTTTGAACCAACTCTGGCCTGATCTAGGTAAATTGGTCACTGCAGCAATGGCGGCTTCATCCACGATGATTTCTAGAGACCCAACACAGGATTTATTTCCATCGTATGTTTTAGGAAATAATTTAGTTGTTGATTGGTGACAACCATTATGTAACTTCTCAACATATCCCATGCAGCCTGCGTTTGAGAAGTGTTTTTGCACCTCTGGATGCGCATGTAGAAAGGAAAAACTATCCAATTCATTTATTAACTATGAACCACTTATTCTCCTTGCCATCTGCAATTCGAACCCAAGACAATTTTGCACACAAAACACTGCAATCTGTTGTTTGAGACGAGGTTTTGCGCTGGTGAAAACGCTCGACGCTGTCTTTCAAAAATGAAAACATATCATATGCCTGTGGATAATGCGTGTTGGGAGTATGATGCGTCAATTTGATGTCACCAACCAAGTAGTACCGCTCCTTTACCTCTGATGATGGATTTGAATTTTCCATCTCCAACGCCATTATCGTGAAGCATGCATTTCTGAACACGATCCGTTTTGCAATCCGATTTAGACGTGCAAACCCAAATATTCATCATTATCCACTTTCAGCAGCGCCTCATGATTACATGACGTGTGCTGAGCATGTCATCTTTTGATTTTTTGAAAACGTGGAGAAAACACACGTGATCTGTGCTTTCACTAGCTAACGGCCCATGGGAAATGCTCCTTAGCTGTTGAAAATCGCTGCTTTCACCAGCTAATCATCTTTGGAACACGCGTTAGCTGTTGAAAGTCTTTTCATGAAATTTTTAAAGAAAATACTTTTATGGATCGTCTTATTTCTAAGATATAAATTAAAACCTAAGTTTTGCTACTAGAACAAACTTAAAACAAATTGGAGAAAACTACCAATAGCCATGCTAAAACAATTTTCACCTTTTTGGGTCAATTTTCACCCCATCAGCTGAAACAATATGTCCAAGTAATTTTCGACATTTTAGAAACGTCCTTTTTAAGTGTTGCAAATGGAGTTCATGGCTACTCGAAAAACAATGATATCGTCAAGATATATCAGGACAAATTTATCTTTTTCTCCAACGAAAGCAATGTCCATCTCCCTTTGGAATGTCGCTCCTGCATTCATCAATCCGAAGGGCATATTTTCGTACATAAACGTACACCATGGAGTAGTAAAAGCGGTCTTTTCTTTATCGTCCGGATGGACAACAATCTGGTTGTATCCAGAAAACCCATCAATAAAAGACATCACCTTTGATCCTGACACCTTCTGCAAAATATGTTCCATTTTGGGCAGACGGTAGTTGTCCTTCCTAGAGCACTTATTCAAATTTTTGAAGTCAACGCAGAGTCTGAGCTCTCCATTCTTCTTCCTGACCGGTACGAGATTTTCAATCCATTCTGAATATCTTAGAGGTATGATGATGTGGGCATCCAATAGTTTTTTGATTTCCCTCTCCATTGTAGGCAGCAACAAAGGATTAAAGGATCTAAGTTTCTGCCTAAATGGCTTGGTATCTTTGTTCAATGGAATCTTATGTTGAATTACCTCTGTGTCTAAAGTCTTCAAGTCATCATATTTCCAAGCGAAGATGTCAGCAAAATCCTTTATCAATTCTCCATAATAAACCTTTTGTTTTTCAGTCAAATGTGAAGCTAAGTTGACATATTTAGGATCCTAATCACTGGCTACATTATACTGCAAAACTTCTGAATCTTTTTCCCCATTTTCCAATTTGACAGACACATCATTATTATCAAAAATCCTTTCCAAAGGGACCAAACCTTTAGGAATTCTGTTGGTATACAACTGGACTATTTCATGTGCTGCTAATTTTCTTCTGAATTTTGGCTTTTTGATTTTAGCGTCATGCTTGTTCTCCTGATCAATTTGCAAATCTGCAAACTCATCAATCACTGTAAGAAATCTTGTGAGCTCAGCATCGTCTTCGAAAACCTTCCAAAATTTTACATTATCAGGGAGGGATGGCCTATATTTAACTTGAATTTCATAATTCAATTTATGAGGCAGAGGGGGTATGAAAGAACAAGCCGACACAACTAATGAATCAGCTAATTCATTCATTTCTCTGGGTACATATGAAATTTTAAAATCTGTAAAAGTATGAATTGCCCTCAAAGCTTCATCTCTGTATGCTTTCATCCTGACATGTTTTGCTTGAAAGGACTTATTCACCTGCTGAATGATCAAGTCAACATCTTTGAATACTTGCAATATTTTAATCTCCATCTCTTTGGCTACATTTAGCCCCAGAAGTAATTCCTCATACTCAGCAATATTATTAGTCACTTTAAAATCGAGTTTAAAGGACAAATGAGAAGTTTTTTTAGAAGGAGAAATCAATACCACCCATGCTCCTGCTGATTCTTTGGTACAGGCACCATCAAAGAACATGGTCCAAAGATCGTCCTCTGCGGCTTCTATGGGATGAACTATGGGATTTCTGAGCAGCAATGCATCTGGTAATGAATCATCAATTTGCAAAATACAAGATCCCATACCTGTGTCGACAGAATATATAGGATGATTGGATGGATTTTGTTCGTCACTGATTACATATTCCAACTGCGACTCCCTGTATAACCTTCTATTCACCCCTCCAAAAATAGGGATAGTAGCGTAGGAGAGATCCATTTGAAGATTTCCACCTAGCCTCTTCATCCACGATCTTGATAACAGACATCCAAATTTAGTTGGTATGTCTGCCACTACTATATCCATAACCATAGTCTTCATGGATGCTTGGGTTAAGGTTACGGCCAAATCCTTGATAATCCCAAGACATTTGACTTTTTGAGAGTCAAAAGAGAAAAGATCATGATAAGACTTGGTGATCTCTAGCCCAAGCTCATCCATGACTGCCTTTGGCATCAAATTGTGAGAAGCACCAGAGTCCAACAAACAGTTATGCAATGTTTTCTCATGAATATTTAGAGAGATGTAAAAGGGAGGACAACTTTCATCTCTGTCTTCTATCATTTGGCCTAGAGTAATGGTTGGCTTTTCATCATATATGTTGAGAATATCAGCAGAAGGGGATATAGATTTGGGATCTAAAGTTTTGAGGATATCCTTCTTGAACATTTCATTTTTCATTAACTTGACTAGAGGAATAGGAATTTTAATTTTTTGTATTTCAGCCTCAAAATTGAACGAATATGGGACTTTATTAGAAGCTTTATCAGAGACCTTTACCTGATCTGAAGGAGCTTTTTGATTTCTTTGCTATTCAACAGGGGCCTAACTTTCTGGAGTCTGATGCTTGACAGGGGCAACACTCTTCTTGGGAGGAGATGATTCTTTCACCTTTGAGGGGTTTGTTTGCTGACTCTCTGATGTCTGATCTTTTTTCTTAATAGGGGCTATGCTCTTTTCTGGAGAGGTTGGTGCGCTCTGTTGAGTAGTATCAGATTTAGATCGGAGATTATATCTATTCTTATCTTCTGTCGTGAAAATTCCATCATCAATAGGATTATCCATTGTCTATTCAGTCATCAATGCTTCTTCATAGTCGTGTTGTGTCAAATAAGATTTCCCTGTCTCTTCTCCAACACAATGAATATTGTCTTCTCCATCTTCTTGATAATCACCTTCGTCTTCATCCATCACAAAATTTTGAAGAGGGGCCTTTATTCTCTCATCTTCAGTAGGATTCTTTTCTCTTTTCAAGATCTGTGTTGGCTGATTATTTCTTTTGAAGTTGTTGGGATTTTGATTTGGGTTCCTGCCTGCAGAATCATAAGTGCCTCTTCCCTTCATAGGCTTCTTATTTTCAATCTTGAGTTTAGATATCTCAGAGGTTAGAGACTCTAGCATCTTAGCCATTTTATCAAACTTTGGGTCAACACTTGACGAAGAAGAAGTCTCACTCCTTGGCCTTCTCCTATCAGAATTTCCATTTAGCTTTTGAGAGGCTAAAATATTTGATTCCACCTCAAGGGAAGCATCTTGCATGAGAGATAATGTTTGTGACCTCCTTTCTCTTAATAATAAACAAAAATCTGAGTCAAAAGCATCAGAATATGTGATCTTGGCAGAAGCATCTGAAGGTTTTATCTTTGCTGGTATTTTACCGTACATCCAGTTAAATCTTTTAGTGAAATCAGAGACTGACTCACTATTTTGTTTCCTTAGATTTCTGAATTCTATGATATAGTATACAAAATCTCTTCTATCACCCCAATGTTTCAAAAAGGTCTCATCCAATTGCTCGATTGCAGCTATGGAACCAGCAGGGAGTTCTTTGAACCATTTCCTAGCATGGCCATCTAAGCTTTGGACAAAGACTTGTGTCCAAACATCTTCTTCTTCAATATTAAGGTTTTCGGCATAACTGTAGAAAGCCTCAATATGTTATTCAGCAGACACATCGCCTTTGTCTGTGAATTTGGGCATATACTTCTAATAGTCTCCCATTGGCATGGCTGATACTGGGTTTGGCAATATAAGTGGCGCATAGCTAGCAGCTAGGATTTGTTGCATCTTCGTCAAAGGAGGTGGTGCATCCATAACTATCAAGGGTGAGAAAGGTGATGGTTTCTTTTTTGAGTATTCAACGTTGGAGGAATGCAAAGGAGGTGAATATTCTAATGGGAAAGAGGTTTGATATGAGGCTCTGTAAACATTTGCAAGTTGTCCAGCTAAATTTTCTTCACCTTTAGCAGATAGCTCTTGGAGAAGATGTTCAATAGCAAGGAGGCTAGTATAAATGTTTGAATGATCTTCTTGTTGCTGAGAATGAAAAGACTCAAGAGAATAAGAACTATGGCTTCTTTCTAAAGTCTTGGATGTTTTTTTAATCAAATTTGAATCTATCAATTTATCATCATTAGTATTTTCCTGTTGATCAAAAGGGGTTTGTTCTTCTACAGTATTTACAGTTGTTTTTTCATCAATTCTCTTTCAAAAGAATTCAAATTTTTCTGTAGTAGATTTTCCAGAACTAAAAAGAGGATTGCCTTCTGTATCTGATTTTGAAGCTTGACCCTGAATTGTCTTTCCTTTCCTGAGAATTAGTTCTGGATTGGACACTAGTGTGATAGGTGATTCTTGAGGATTCACCCTAGTACTGATCCTCTTAGGAGCCATGATGAACTTGTGGAGTCGCTAGATAGATAATTACAACCAACTAAAATGTCTAATCTTTGTCTATCATCAAAGATCAGCTTTGTGTCGTATCCCAGGAAAGCAGAACTTAAATTTCGTCTCCCCGGCAATGGCGCCAATTTGTTATCACTCCAAGAAACTCCTTTGGGTTGTAGACTAAGGATGCTTGGTAACTTAAAAATAATGTGTAGGTGTACTTGGAACAATGGGATTACTTTAATAAATAATGTGACAGACAACTCATCATACATTCAAATGAAACAATGCTTTCAGAAAACAATGATCAGATCAAGTAATTTCAAAGGGGGGGATGAAGAACACTAATCTTGATTGCCAAATACAGTTGGGTGTAGGGCTTAATACAAGATAAAAAGAAAATCCTTCACTTCAAATCTATGAGCTCAATAAAGAGATAACATTCTTCATAAGCTAAGATAAACTGAAATGAAGTACAGAAAAGGAAAAATGGATTTTTTTGATATTGAAAACGAAAGGAGACTGCAATTTTATTATATCATAAGAGTCTATACAGTAGCACAAAATGTATCCCAATTTGAACCCTTGTCTCTTAGAAAATATAGGCGTTTATATCCTTTTACAATAAGTTTTTAAGATCCTGAAAACTTGGATTTGTTATCTAAAAATAGCAAATCAAATTAACTAAGACAATCGATAACAAAGACTAGTGACTAGACTAGCATTCAAACTATCTTCCATCTCAAAATTTGACATCTGTACTTCATCAGCTTCTGGAATCTGTTGTGTCATGAGACATGGTAAAGGCACCTGTCTTGGAAGATGTAGTTCTTCAGTTACTCATAGTCGAAACTTTAGGAGACCAATTTAGCATGTGGTTTTCAAAATTCCCACGAATCTCTGCTGCTGAGTATTTTCTGACTAAGTAGTTAATCCTTTAATTCTCTGGAACCTCTTTAAATCCTTTGAAAATCGCCTTACTCCATCCTTATCTTTCAAAAATTCTTTTTATGCTTTCACCAACTAACTCGCCTTATAATTCGTTGCTTCGCTGGTGAAAGCGTTGCCTTTCACCAACTAATTGGTTGTAAATTTTCCCTTTGCACTGGTGAAATCTTTGCCTTGGACAAAAATGAACTTTCACCTCCAAAAATGTCGTTCTATCATAAATTCAGTGTGTCTCCACTTTATCCCCTTGCATATTCACAACAACCTGAGCTAGCACTTGCAAATCTGGATGTGACTTCTGTTTTTTCTTTAATTTTCTGATCTTCCTCTTAAGGCGTTTTGCTAACCACCATAGACTGTTATAGTCTTTGGTGATTTTCTTCTTTCTCTTCTTGTCCTTGAAACTTTCACGAGCCAGCTTTTCAAATGCAACATTTGTTTCTGTGAAATTATCAAACAGAGTTTTGTATCTCTCCTTAATTACTCTTTCCAAAACCTCTTGTTGAGCAATCACTTCTTTAAGTTGCTTGATTTTTTGTGTTTTCTTTGACTTTGTGCTCTTTGATGTTTCACCTTCATCAGCGTGAGTAAAAGTCTCACAATCCTGTGAAAATTCAATGGAATGTTCAGGGCTTTTAATGGCAGGGCTTTCATCTTCTTTCTCTGGCTCTGAGTCTGTATATGGTAGATTTAAGATGTTTGTTTTATTTTCTGTAAGCTGCTCTGTAGTAGTTTCAAAATCTAATTTTTTTTTCGACCTATGAGACCTTACACTAGAGATCCTATATTTTGGTGGTCCTGGAGGATTTCTCCTCTTCCGTGAGCTGCTTTGAGGAGTCAATTTCCTTTTTCCAGCTCTCTTCTGTTCATTCATGGGCTGAGTTTGAGTTTCAAAGCCCTCCCAAAAAAGAAAATGTTGCCAAGTCCTTCCTTTTTGTCTTAGCTCCTCCAGGATTATCAATTTGATTAGGCCAAAGTGACAAAGATTGTTCTTCATACTTAGAGGTTCAACTCTAATCTTTTTACAGACTTTAGTTAAGCTCTTGTGCAAGAAAAAAGGTAAATTTAGGAGAGTTTTCCCTGTAAAATGGTCTAAGAAATTGAAATGGTATAACATCAGTTTGTCGTACTTGCCTTCTGAAGTTATGTAGAGTTGGATGCCCTTAAACAAATCCTGCCACTCATCCTCTAAATAAGAAACTGGCATGCTTTTCTTCCATGTGTTATTTCTGAATTCTTCCTTTAGATATGCTCTGAAATTTAGGTTCTTGGTTGCTGTCGTTTTGAACCAACTCTGGCATGATCTAGGTAAACTAGTCGCTGCAGCAATGGTGGCTTCCTCCACGATGATTTCTAGAGACCCAAGATAGGCTTTATTTCCATCGTATGTTTTAGCAAATGCTTCAGCTGTTGATTGGTGACAGTCGTTCTGTAACTTCTCGACATATCCCATGCAACCTGCGTCTAAGAAGTGTTTTTGCACCTCTGGATGCGCCTATAGAAAGGACAGACTTTCCAATTATTTTCTTAACAATGAACCACTTCTTCTCCTTTCCATCTACAATTCGAACCCGAGACAATTTTGCACACAAAACATTGCAATCTGTTGTTTGAGCCAAGGTTTTGCGCTGGTGAAAACGCTCAGCGTTGTCTTTCAAAAATGAAAACATATCATATGCATGTGGATGATGCGTGTTGGGGGTATGATGCATTGATTTGATGTCATCGGCTGAGTAGTACTGCTCCTTTACCTGTGATGATGGATTTGAATTCGCCATCTCCAGCGCCATTATTGTGAAGCATGCATTTTTTAACACGATCCATTTTGCAATCCGATTAAGACGTGCAAACCCGAATCTTCATCAGTATCTGCTTTCACCAATGCCTCATAATGATTACATGACATTTGTTTAGAATTCCATCTTTTGATTTTTTGAAAACGTGGAGAAAACACACGTGATCCGCGCTTTCACCAGCTAACGACCCGTGGGAAATGCTCCTTAGCTGTTGAAAATCGCCACTTTCACCAACTAATCATCATCTGATCTAAAAATATAAGGCTGACTTGTTATGATATGCAAGCACCCTCTACTTCATGAAAATAAAACTTTACAGGACCTTGCTTCATGTGTTAAAATATGCAAGATAGTTTATGTGCCAAATTTATGTATCTTCTTGTAAATGCTTATGTGTGAGGATATGTTCTTTTAAATAGTTAAATATGTACTTTCAATAAATACACAACAACATAACTTACAGCAAATAAACCATCAAACTCACAACAATAACAACGTGATAAAGGAGTTCACCCCTCTTCGGGCTACATCTCCTCGAGCCTCCATCAATGGACTTGGCTCTCTGGGATTAATTTGTCAAAAGTTCTTTTACAAGCTGCTTCTCAACTCCAATGGAAAAAAATACTGTTCCATTTGGATTAGAACACATAAAAACCCCAAAAATGACTAATAATACTTTGAAAACGGATCATGTCTCATCCGGGCATGACCTCTTCTAGATGTGGCCTTAAGCTTCCCTGAGCTTCTCTTTGGAAAAAAACACTTGTAAAAGTCCTCAAAAGCCTCTGAAACCTGTCCCAA
This sequence comes from Picea engelmannii, assembly GCA_009831015.1. Classification (NCBI taxonomy): domain Eukaryota; kingdom Viridiplantae; phylum Streptophyta; class Pinopsida; order Pinales; family Pinaceae; genus Picea; species Picea engelmannii. Next base: position 183,711 of record ML791636.1, on the reverse strand, counting down.
TGTGTTTAGAGCATAACAATTAGCCAAAAATGATTATTCATTCATAGAAAACAAACATAGGCTCACCAAAACATGTCCTCAATCAATGAGGGCTTCAAGCTCCCTTAAGCTTCCTGAAAATTCAATGGCTAAAAACCTACAAAATAAGTCTTCAAATGGCTGTGAAAATAGTGTGAATGGATTCAGGACATCCAAAAACCCCTAGCTGGGCTTTTACGGCACCTCAATCGGCCAAAAAATGAGAAAGATAGGCCTCCTGCCATCCTCTTCCTTCAAGCTTGCTGGCTCTGGTTCGCCAAAATGTACCTCTGTGTGATTGAACCTAGAAAACACTCCAAAATGCGTGTTTAAACCCAGCACCGAGCAAAACCGAAAAACGGTCCAAACTATAGGACGGTTAGGGTGCCTCCAACCCCTAACCGCCAAGCTCTCGGTCACAAGGTCCTCCATACGACCTCTCGCAAAAGCAAAAAGGGTTGAGTTTCCAAGGGGGAATATAACAATGACAAGTGGTGGGTCGTTTTTCACAACCATTGAAACCAACATCAAACCCCCACGCTAAGGTTTAAGGTCATATGGTAATATGATAAAACCACAAGCTAAAATTGAACTGTTTCAAATTGTTTGAATAAACAATGCATGCGCCCATTAACAAAGGACATGGTTGCATGTCAATACAATAGAACCACGGGTCGGGACTAAGCCCCCGCCTGACCCCCCGCCGTTTAATACAATATTCAACTTTAAATAAATTAAAACACATATATGAAATAAGAACCAATGCACGGGCTATTGGTAGCCCATGCTCTGCGAAAGTGCTCCACTATGGATGGAGGTCTGGGGTTCGACCCCCATGGACTCCATATAATTTTACAACCAACCAACTAAAAACGGTGCCACGTGGCAGCCCATGACTGGGCCACATGGCACCACACCATTTGACCAATAAATGCCACGTGTCACCAAATGATTCACCCAAAATCTGCCAATAAATGAATGCCACGTCACCTACCAATTCAACTCTACCATGTCATCGTATGGACATGTCACGTCAGCATCCGTACGGACTGTATGGACTACACAGTCAGCATCCATTTTTTTACCTGTTTGACGATTCAGACAGATCGCGATATCTCTCACTCCCGACATCTGTTTGAGACGAAATGAATTGCATTGGGTTTTTGATGACGAGGGCTACACTCTCATTCATTTTGAGGCAATTCCGAGAACGTTGGTTTTTCAGCTAAAATTTGACCCCTGGTCCAGATTTTGATCACGCCTTCCCACTGAAAGGATTTTGGACCCACAAAATCTTATGATTATCTATCTTCTTTCAAGTTCTATCAACTAATTCTACTTGAAAAGTCATTTTGACAATCACCTAGATACTTTGACATGCCTTGCACTGCAACTGGCTATGTCCCTCAACCACTGTTCTCTGGCTGTTGCTGACCCACTGTTCTTTTTGTTCTTGAAAGAATGCCAACCTTCCCAATGAGAATCAAGTCCCTCTTTCGAACTCTTTAACGTCAACAAAATCATCTCTCCAATGGCTGCAAAAACTTTCCCGCAACATCTTGTCGCAAGCCAAGAAAACCATCAATCTTGAAAACAAATTATACAAGACTGAAAAATGATGCCAACAAAATCTTTTTTCTCTTCAAGAAAACTGTCGCATCTTGTACTTCATCAAAGTACATGGTGTTTTCCTACATCTTGGTGTACTCAAAATCAACTTACAAGCCAACAAACACCATCGACTAAACATAAGTCGAAAAACATGATCGACACACATAGTCGTAAGACAATCATCGACAGTAGTTGAGACTCATTTGAAACATCTCAATCTTCCCAAAATGACAAGTCGACAAACATGATACACAATCATGTTACAATCATGAATCATCCATGATGAACCATCACCAGGTTTACGGCTTACACATACATAAAAACAAATGCATGCGCATGACTCTTCAACTCTCCTTCCAGTACAAACATAAGTACATAAACCCGAAAAATGTGGGTACATAAGAGTTGAAATGAAAAAAGATAAATGGCTGCAACAAGTGAACATCATATCCATCTTTTACATCCTCCTAGCGAAGTGGTGCAATAACAAGAATGCCTTCAAATGAATTGCATTCACATGCAACTTGCATCATACAAGTTGTGATAAAATGCTGCAACTTGTCATACTATTGACATAAATGCATACATAAGGCTGAAATATGCATCTACAATAGAAAATGCAAGCCTTACTTGCTCAAGAAATCCAACCATTTCTTACCAAGCAAACTCAATGGTGACTTTTTCTGCTGAAAATCGTCCTCTTGTGAATCATCTTGACTCACATCGATGATGGAATCTCCTCTTCCATTCTTGCCAACCTCTTTATCCAACTGCTTCTTGTGTTGTGGATGAGTGGTTGGATGCAATGTCCAACATTGGTCAATGAGATGACCCCGCTTCTGACAATGAGTGCAAATCTTTTGCATCCTCTTTTCACGTTGTCTTTGCTTAGAAAGTTTCCTGAAATTGGTCAATCTTTTCCAACACTTTGAAACATGATGATTATATAAACTACAATATGTACATGGACTTTTTCTTCCATTTTTACATACAAATTTTTCATGCTTAACATAATCAAAAGCAACTGAATGATAAGCAGAATTATACCTTGAACATTCACCTTTATCGCCTCTTTGAGGAGGTGAATCTGAAGAGTTACAAGCTCTCCTTTGAAGACCATCAATAGCGTTCTTGTCCTCATCACTGTCACAACTCTTTCGTTTCACACATTTGCATTCATCTTGAACACAAGCCTTGCATGCTGGAGGGATTGAACTTTCAACAAAAGTTCTTGAACTTTCACCTTTATAGCCTTCTTGAGGAGGTGAACTTGAAACAAAATTTGTGCTTGGAACTTTTTCGCTTGTCTTCTCAACTTTGGAATTTGCTCCATCTCTTCGTTCATATCCAAGACCAAAATACTTAGGTCTCTCTTCAACAACAATAGGCTCAACAATGCCTTGTGCATGCTTGCCTAAACCTCTACCTTCATAGCCCATTTTTAACAATAACTTGGACCCTATTCCTCTTGTGTGATTTTCAAAAACACCAAAACATTCATCTTGAGAGGAATTAGAAGATAAACTAACATTTCATATCTTATGTTCATGCATGTACTTGGTAAGGGTTTCCTTTGCCTCATGGAGTTGATTCTCCATCTCATGCAACTTTTCAAGAAGTTGGTCTTTCTCCTTCTTCATGGCAATCAACTTCTCTTGAAGGGAAATGCTCTCCTTATCTTCACACATCTCTTTCATCAAATCTCTCATGGTTAGAATTTCCTTCAACAACTCTTTGTCAAAGAACTTTGATTTTGAAGATATATGAAAACTATCAATGCTTGAAGCTTCCTCCATCCTTGCAAGATATCGAACTTCAACACAAAACTTGCACAAATACCAACAACTAAATCTCAAGCTATCAATGGCAAACACATGAGCAAAACAAACTATGCTCTGATACCACCTGATATGAAAATAGAAGGCTGACTTTTTATGCTATGCAAGCACCCTCTACTTCATGAAAATAAAACTTTACAGGACCTCGCTTCATGTGTTAAAATATGCAAGATAGTTTATGTCCCAAATTTATGTATCTTCTTGTAAATGCTTATGTGTGAGGATATGTTCTTTTAAATATTTAAATATGTACTTTCAATAAATACACAGCAACATAACTCGCAGCAATTAAACCATCAAACTCACAACAATAACAACATGATAAAGGAGTTCACCCCTCTCCGGGCTACATCTCCTTGAGCCTCCATCAATGGACTTGGCTCTCTGGGATTAATTTGTCAAAATTTATTTTACAAGCTTCTTCTCAACTCCAATGGAAAAATAGACTATACCATTGGGATCATAACACATAAAAACCCCAAAAATGACTAATAAAACTCTGAAAACGGATCATGGCTCATCCGGGCATGACCTCTTCTACATGTGGCCTTAAGCTTCCCTGAGCTTCTCTTTGGAAAAAACACTTGTAAAAGTCCTCAAAATCCTCTAAAACCTGTCCCAATGTGTTCAGAGCATAACAATTAGCCAAAAATGATTATTCATTCACATAAAACAAACATAGGCTCACCGAAACATGTCCTCAATCAATGAGGGCTTCAAGCTCCCTGAAGCTTCCTGAAACTTCAATGGCTAAAAAACTGCAAAAGAAGTCTTCAAATGGCTGTGAAAACAGTGCCAATGGATTCAGGACATCCAAAAACCCCTAGCTGGGCCTTTACGACACCTCAATCGGCCAAAAAATGAGAAAGATAGGACTCCTGCAATCCTCTTCCTTCAAGCTTGCTTGCTTTGGTTCGCCAAAATGCACCTCTGTGTGCTTGAACCCAGAACACTCTCCAAAACGCGTGTTTAAACCCAGCACCGAGAAAAATTGAAAAATGGTCCAAACTGTAGGATAGTTAGGGCGCCTCCAGCCCCTAACCTCCAAGCTCTTGGTTACAAGGTCCTCCATACGACCTCTCGCAAAAGCAAAAAGGGTTGAGTTTCCAAGGGCGAATATAACAATGACAAGTGGCGGGTTGTTTTGCACAACCGTTGAAACCAACATAAAACCCCCGCACTAAGGTTTAAGGTCATATGGTAATATTATAAAACCATGAGCTAAAACTGAACCGTTTCAAATTGTTTGAATAAACAATGTGCACGCCCATTAACAAAGGACATGGTTGCATGTCAATACAATAGAACCGCGAGTCGGGGCTAAGCCCCGGCCCGACCACCTGCTGTTTAATACAATATTCAACTTTAAATAAATTAAAGAACACATATGAAATAAGAACCAACACACGGGCTATTGGTATCCCACTCTCTGCGAAGGCGCTCCACTGTGGATGGAGATCCGGGGTTCGACCCCACGGACTCCATATAATTTTACAACCAACCAACTAAAAATGGTGCCACGTGGAACCACACCATTTGACCAATAAATGTCACGTGTCATCAAATGATTCACCCAAAATCTGCCAATAAATGAATGCCATGTCACCTGCCAATTCAACTCTGCCACGTCATCATACGGACATGTCACGTCAGCATCTGTACGGACTGTACGGACTGCACAGTCAACATCCATTTTTTTACCTGTTTGACGATTCAGACAGATCGCGATATCTCTCGCTCCCGACGTCCGTTTGAGACGAAACGAATTGCGTTGGGTTCGTGGTGATGAGGGATATTCTCTCATTCGTTTTGAGGCAATTCCAAGAACATTGATTTTTGAGCTAAAATTTGACCCTTGGTCCAGATTTTGATCATCATCTTTGGAACACGCGTTAGTTGTTGAAAGTCTTTTCATGAAATTTTTAAATAAAAGACTTTTATGGATCGTCTTATTTCTAAGATATAAATTAAAACCTAAGTTTTGCTACTAGAAAAAACTTAAAACAAATTGGAGAAAACTACCAATAGCCATGCTATCAACCACAAAATGAAACCATAGTGACTGATTCATTTTGGGAGCTAACACCATTCATTTCCTTTTAGTCTTATATTTATTTATTTTGATATTTTTCTCGTATGATTCAAGGTAATAGTTGAGGGCCATTGTCCTGGCTTGATGACTAGAGGTGACAATGTTATCCACAAACATTTCATGGAATTGAGAAGGTTGGCTTGTGATGAGACCCCCTTTCTATTGGCTATGCCACCAAGAGCCGCTACCCTAGTTTGGTGACCAAATAGATGGTAGTGTCATACCTCTACATGACCATGGTCATAATAGGTTTCCTCGTGATTAGACCCCCTATGCATCAACTAATACCTTGAGTGTTTATGTTATCTTATGGGTCCCCTTTTCTTACTAATAAGATTTTCACTTCTTTCTCATGGATCCTTGGGAGAAGTATCTCGAAGGTTTAAACATTGGATTTTAACTCTTGCCAGCTACTTTTACCCTTTGGCCCTTTAGCCCCTTCTTCCCACGAGGTAAGGTACAACCTTTCCTAGTGTAGCCAATCCCAATGCCTAAACAAGGATAGGAGAGATGAAAGGAATAAATATGGGAAATGATAAGTATGGAGGGAATGGATGATGACCTTTCATAGATCCACCCAATAGCAACCCATCCTAAAGGGAAATCAACTTACTAGGGCACCTTGTCACCCCTCCAGGTATGAACGAGGCAAAGAGAATAATTTTCAAGAAAACGTCATGAAAGGAAGAAGGATTCAATACAACATATTCAAGTGATTAAAAAATCAGAGTGATACATACCATGATACCCGAACTCATTACCTCATGAAGAAAGACCCACCATTACTTCAAGAATAGGATGGTGGGATGGATAATATTGTTGGTGATAAGTGGATTGCACTGATGAAAAGAGGCGCCCTTCGGGGCCATGCCAAAGTCATCTGGCTCTTGGTACTCCATGTCTAGGACCTTTAGGCCTCGAGAAGTGATCTCCTTAGTGATCCCTAGGCCAGGGGATAACATCTGGCTCCAATTCGGGGGCATGTGTTCACCATAGAGCGCATGAGAACCTCAATAACACTGGTATGACCTATGCCTGATAAATCTCAACAAAAGATATTATAAATCCCTAGGGTGGTGGTATCATCCCTTGTTCATATATGATATAAAAAACAAATAAAAGTGTCTCTAGTATAGCATATGATCATGAGCATACATATATACATAATGAATCAAGACAATATGAAAATTTCAACTACAATTATGCTAGAATGATATGCAATGGTATGTACAATGGATGAAAATTCCTACCTACTCCTACTTACCTACTGGTTGAATGCTAGGTGTAGTCATATAACCAGTGAAACCATTCTAGTAATGCCTCATAATACACGCCTCTGTGCTTCATCATAAACCAAAGTAATGACAGGTTAAGCACAAAAATAACATGAGTTAGAGCATCTATCATATCATAGGAAATCCTAAAGTATATCTCATGGAGGTGGGATGGAGGGACAAAATTATGCCAAGTTACACTTCTAGGAAAGTGCTCAATCCATCTCAGAAAAGGATCGTGAAAAATCAAAGTCTCAAAAGACTGACTCAAAGAGTCTGAAGGTTGGCTACCTTGGACTTCATCACATCCTGAGGTCTGGGAAGGAACTAGCAAGAACCTATAGGATGATCGAAAACTTCTTGGGGGAAGGTTGGAATACCAATATAAAAAATTTCTTCTTAAGGAATTCAACCTACCCTTGAATTCTAAAAGAAGGCTTTTCCCTGGAGAAAAATTAAGACAAGGGACATGTTTCCCAACTGCACCCTTAGTGACATAGCGAGGTAAAGTAATTGAAGGAGGCTGGAAAAACTTGTCACAAGTAACCTGCTTCACGCAAGAAATGTCCTCACCCTTATCGATATCTGATCACAATGATGGTTGATAATCTTCTTCATGGAATAAATCCAAGTGCTAAAAGGAATACTCATCAAAATCCTCAAGGTATGACCGAAAATCATCAGGAGAACATAGAACTAGGTCACCCTTGCGTGCTTGGAAAACATTTGCAACTACATCATCTCCTTGTTGAAAAATGTCAAAATTAGTAGTAAAATCATATTATAGTTGTAAAGGTGATCCATATGGATGTCGGTGGCCTCCCACCTATTCCAACTGGCTCATTTTGGTAGTTTTCCAATTTGACAATGTTTTCCTAGTTTTTGGGTCCTTGACTTCCAGGGACGTTTTGAGGCACGAAACATAATTTTTAGGGATCGCCATAGGAAACATGTGTATTCCTCATATATACCTTTCAAATGAGATATCGTGTGCCTAAAACGAAGATTGTATGCAAACGTTACGACCCCAAGAATCTGATGTACTAACTTACCAAAACAAGGCCCACATGACTTTTGGTGCTTCAGCTCCTAGGGTTAGATTTTTGGATGTATAGGGTTTTTGAAATTCATGTTTATTGTAAAAAGGTCTTGACAACATCATTGTAATGAACTTTTGGAAAATGAGCACAACCGTCACATCTCTTCTTAGAGAGAGGCACCACCATTCTAGCAAGCTTGTTTTCCGCTGCATTTTACAGTTTCAGCTTATTTCCTTATTGAATAGAAACCAATTTTACTATATATCTATTATTTTGTGTTAAGAATATTTTGATAATAATTTATAATCATTTCATTCTGATCATAAAATATTGATTAGTGGTATCAGATTGGTCTACTCCTTGTCGTTCTTAATGCATGTCCCCAACAAGGTCAGGGTACAAAGAATTGGGTCTCAAGCTTGTTTCTCTTGAGGACAAAATCTCTTGCATGCCCAAGAGACATATCATGGTGGGAGAAAATAAATACGATGGGACAGGAGATCCCTTCTTAATGTTGCTCGAGGAATCCCTCATGCAACAGAGGAACGAGATGGTGGATAGTTTTGCGCAAATCCTTCCATGGATACCAACAGGTGATGCATATTCCTCAAACAGAGGCATCACCCCCTTCAAGGTACAAATCAAATTTGATATTACTATATTTGAAGGTTAGATAGATGCAGATGTTCTAGAAAAATGGTTGAATCTACTAGAAGGGTATTTCTATGTCCATAACTTCTTGAATAGAGAAAAGATTACTTTTGCGCTCCTCAAAGCCATTCCCCATGTCAAATATTGGTGGGAAACTTTCTGTGAACATAAGGAAATAGAGGAACCCTCATTATTTACAGCCACAGTCACCTGGGAGTCCTTTAGGGATTCTATTAAGGAACAATACTACCCTATTGGAAGTTATGACGACCTATATACAAAATGGACCACACTGCGAAAAGAAAGAGACCAAGCAATGCCCGAGTTCACAAATATCTTCCATACCTTGTGCACCATGATGGGTTTCAAAGATTCTAAATGAAATTTGGTGCTCAAGTATCACGGTGGTCTGCATAGATACATCCAGGTCGAAATGGAGTTTCTCGACATCTCATCATTGGGTGTGGCCTATCGATATGCCATCAAAATCGAGCAGAAGCTCAAACAAAAGATGCAAAAATTTGGGCCTAGGAACCCCACACAACAAAAGCCGAGAAAGGTCGGCCCCAACCCGTAGAGAAAAGGACAGAGTAAAGATAGACCCCCTAGGGAAAACTAGTCCAGGCCGCAAGCAAAGAAGGACACTGAAAAGACAAAGAAAGATACCAAGAAGTGGTGCAACTTCCATAAGATCCCCTGGCATAAAATTGTTGATTTTCGCTCAAAGAAGTCATTGGTGGTTGAGGTGAAAGCCTCTAAATCAGATGTGGGTTCCGACTATGAGTCAGAACAAAAAATGGGGAGACGGATCATTGATGCAGAACCCAGTGCTGTCGTTGCTACCACAAAGCTCCATCCCCGTGAACTAGACAAGCCAGAGGAATGCGAGCGCCTTTTTCATTGACAGATGTGGGTGAAGGGTACCCTTTGCACTTCATCGTTGATAACGGTAAGAATAAGAACCTCATCTCAGCGAAGGTTGTCAAGTGACTCATCCTTCCAGTAATGTCGCACCCTTATCCCAACACCCTCGGATGGCTCCGCCAAGGAAGCGATATTTGCGTCAGCCAAAAATGTCGTCTATCATACGACATCAAGCCCTTCAAAGATGATGTATTGTGTGATGTTGCCCCTCTCAAAGTTTGTAATGTTATTTTGGGCCAACCATATTTATGGAAACACCATGTTGTATATGAGTCTAGGCCTCACATTTTTATTATTACTTTGAACAATAAATTGTACAGGATATCGGAGGTCATCCCACCTAGTGTTATTTCCTTGATCTAAGCCAAGCAATGGAGGAAGTTCATCTCTCAGATGGGGAAGTTTCTCTTCTTCATGAGTTTCTCTTAGAACGAGTGAAATATCGTAGCCACATCCAGGGTCTCTACGATCGACCTCTCCACACAGTAGGAGCAAGTGGATAAGGTCATGGAAGCATACTCGGATATATTCTCCTCACCTGTCGGGGTACCTCTGCACTGTTAGGTCAAGCACCCCATTGATCTGACCATTGGCATACCACTGCCCAATGGGACAATATACTACTACTCTCTATTGGAGAATGAGGAGATCAAGCGATGGATCTAAGAACTGCTCCACAAGGGGCACATTTGTCCCATCTCATCACCTTGCGGGAGCCCAATCATGTTGGTACAAAATAAAGATGGAACCTGGCGACTCTTCATTGATTACCGGGACCTAAATAAAATCACAGTCAAAAACTAGTACCCAATTCCCCGAATCGACAACCTCCTTGATCAGCTCATGGGGGGCAAATAATTTAGTAAGATTGATATGAATTTTGGCTACCACCAGGTCCCAATAGAACAAATAAATGTATGGAAGACCACCTTCAAGTCCAAGGAAGGTCTTTTCGAATGGATGGTCATGCCCTTTGGCTTGACAAATGCTCCAGCCACATTCATGAGTATGATGGATGATATCCTACGACCATTCACTAATACTTCTGTAGTGGTGTATCTAGATGACATTCTCATTTACAACAAGACTTGGGTAGAACACTTGCATCATATTCAGTAGGTTCTGCACACCCCGCAGTAGCACAAGCTATACGCCAACTTGGAAAAATGATCATTCGACATGGACAGGTTCCATTACCTGGGCTACATCAGTGATCAACAAGGTGTACATGTGGATCCATCCAAGATCCAAGTCATCCGTGACTAGCCAGCCCCAACCATGCTCACTAAGCTTCGGAGCTTCTTGGGCCTTGTCAATTTCTACCGCAGGTTCATGTTGGGATTCTCCCATATTGCATGGGCCCTCAACCAAGTAACTAGAGGTGGTGGTAAGGTGAAATTTGTGTGGGGTTGGTCCCAACAATAAGCATTTAATGATTTGAAGCAACGCTTGCGCTCAAATGCCGTATTTTCATTATCGGACCTGCAACAACCCTTTGAGACCGATACATATGCTTCAGACTCTGTTGTGGGAATCATTCTCACTCAACACGACAACCCCATGGCCTATCATAGTGAGACATTATTAGATGTTGTCCATAAGTACCCTACTTACGACAAAGAAGTGTACCACATTGTGCAAACCTGTCGCCAATGGAGACATTACATTCTTGGGAAGGAGACAGTCATCCACATTGATCATAAGCCACTACAGTTCATGTAGACACAAGGAAAATTCTAGAATCACTGCCATTAGAAGTGGTCCACATAATTGCAGAAATTCCACCTCAACATCAAGTATAAAACAATAAGAACCAACCTTATCGTTGATTTCCTTAGCAAACCACCATTCGTAACACTCACCACAGTGCTAGAATCTTGTGGCCATGAGACCTGTGGATGTCCCCAACTCTATGAGACAGACCTGGACTTTTCAACTACCTACCAAATGTTGGGTGCAAACGCAGTTGTCGCTAATTTCCATCTTTATGATGGGTTGTTGTGTCGTTTGGTCCATATCTGTGTTCCATCAAGCAAGCAAGAGAAGTTGATCTAGGAAGCCCACTATAGTCGGGTGGTAGGGCACTTCAGCATCTAAAAGATAGTGGCAATGTTGCAGAAACATTTCTATTGGTTGAAACTTTGACAAGAGGTCAACAAGTATATTAGATCCTACATTCCCTACGTTATATCCAAACCGAACACTAAGAAACAAGTCCTATACACCCCTCTGCCTACTCTTGACAAGCCATGGGAATCCATATCCAGGGACTACATGTCGAGCCTCATGTCCACCAAGCAAGGAAATGACTATGTTTTTGTGGTTGTTGATCACTTTTCTAAGATGGAGATTATGGCCACCTGCAAGAAGAGCATCACAGCAGAGGCTACTGCCAAGCTCTTATTTGAATGAGTCTGCATGCATTTTGGAATCCCACAAATCATTGTCTCATATCGGGATAGTCGATTTCTTAGCACATTATGTTTGATCCAATGGTCACTATTGGACACCAAGCTCAATGCATCCACGGCCTTCCACCCCTAGACAGATGGCCAAACCGATGTCGTAAATCGAATGATCATGCATATCCTCTACACGTATAATTCCAAGCACCCTTGCACATGGGATGAGAGTCTTCCCTATTTCCAACATAGCTACAACTGATCCCTTCATAGATCAACTAGCCATAGCCCCTTTCAGGTGGGGTTGGGATTCCAACCATTGGGTCCCATAGATGTTTCACTACCCCTTATGGTCACCTTAGACGACTCATCACCTACTCCAACTGAAGCTGACAAAGCCATCAATAAATTGCACAGGATATCGAAGGCATTCCCACCTAGTGCTATTTCCTTGATCTCTACCAAGAAATGGAGGAAGGTCATCTCTCAGATGGGGAAGTTTGTCTTATTTGTGATTTTCTCTCAGAATGGACGAAATATCATAACCACATCTAGGGTCTATGCGACCAACTTCTCCACACAACAGAAGAAGGTGGACAAGGTCATGGAAGCATACTTGGATATATTCTCCTCACCTGTCGAGGTAGCTCTACACTGTCAGATCAAGCACCCCGTCAATCTAACCATTGGCGTACCACTGCCCAATGGACTAGTCTACTGCCACTCTCTGTTAGAGAATGAAGAGATTAAGTGGTAGATCCAATAAATTCTCCACAAGGGGAACATATGTCCCATATCATCACCTTGTGGGGGCCCAATCGTGTTGGTATAGAAGAAATATGGAACCTAGCGACTCTACATTGATTACCGGGCCTTGAATAAAATCACAGTCAGAAACCAATACCTGATTCCCTGAATCGATAACCTCCTTGATCAGCTCAGGGGGGGCAAATACTTTAGTAAGATTAATATGAAGTATGGCTACCACCAAGTCCCAATAGAACAAACATATGTATGGAAGACCACCTTCAAGTCCAAGGAAGGTCTTTTCGAATGGTTGGTCATGCCCTTTGGCTTGACAAATGCTCCATCCATGTTCATGAGGATGATGGATGATATCCTACAACCATTCACCAATACGTTTGTAGAGGTGTATTTGGATGGCATTCTCATTTACAGCAAGATTTCGACATAACACATGTAGCATATTCAACAGGTTCTACACACTCTGCGGCAGCACAAGCTATACACCAACATGGAAAAATGATCTTTTCGGCATGGACAGGTTCCATTACCTGGGATACATTGTTGATCAACATGGTGTACATGTGGATCCATCCAAGATCCAAGTCATCTGTGACTGGTCAGCCCCAACCACACTCAATGAGATTCAAAGCTACTTGGGCCTTGTCAATTTCTACCACAGGTTCGTGTTGGGATTCTCCCATATTGCATGGGCCCTCAACCAAGTAACCAGAGATGGTGGTAAGGATAAAATTTGTGTGGGGTCGGTCCCAACAACAAGCGTTCAATGATTTGAAGTAGCGCTTGTGCTCAACCCTAGTATTTTCACTATCAGACCTGTAGCAAACCTTTGAGATCGAGATGGATGCTTCAGACTATGTTGTGGGCATCATTCTCACTGAGCATAGCCACCCCATGGCCTATCATAGTGAGACATTATCATATGTTTTCCGTAAGTACCCTACTTACGACAAAGAAATGTACCCCATTATGAAATCCTGTCACCAATGGAAACATTACATTCTTGGGAAGGAGAGATTCATCCACACTAATCATAAGCCACTGCAATTCATGCAGACACAAGGAAAATTGTAGAATGAACTCCATCAAAAGTAGTCCACATACTTGAAGAAATTCCACCTCAACATCAAGTATAAAACAAGAAGCACCAACCGCATTGTTGATTGCATCAGCAGAACGCCAGTCATGACACTCACCATAGTGCTAGACTTTTGTAGCCATGAGATCTTTGGATGGCCCCAAATCTATGAGACAGACCTGGAGTTTTCAACCACCTACCAAATGTTGGGCGCAAATGCAGTTGTCACTAATTTCCATCTTCAGGATGGGTTTTTGTGTCTGGTCCATATCTATGTTCCATCAAGTGAGTGAGTGAAGTTGATCTGGGAATCCCACTACAATTGGGTGTCAAGACACTTTAGCATCAAAACGACAGTGGCAATGTTGCAGAAACATTTCTACTAGTTGAAACTTCGACAGGAAGTCGAGAAGTATATCAGGTCCTGCATTGCCTGTGTTATTTCCAAAATGACCACTAAGAAACAAGCTCTGTACACCCCTCTGCCTACTCTTGACAGGCCATGTGAATCCATCTCCATGGACTACATGTTGGGCCTCATGTCCACTAAGCAAGGAAATTACTGTGTTTTTGTGGTTGTTGATCACTTTTCTAAGATGGTGATTCTGGCTGCCTGCAAGAAGAGCATCATAGCATAGGCCACTTCCAATCTCTTCTTTGAACGAGTCTTCATACATTTTGGAATCCCACAAACCATTGTCTCATATCGGGATAGTCGATTTCTCAGCACATTATGTTCGAGCCTATGGTCATTGTTGGACACCAACCTCAACAAATCCACAGCCTTCCACCCCCAGATAGATGGCCAGACTGAGGTCGTAAATTGAATGATCATGCATATCTTTTGCATGTATAATTCCAAACATTCTTGAGTATGGGATGAGAGTCTTCCCTATGTCCAACATAGCTACAACCGATCCTTGGATAGCTCAACTGGCCATAGCCCCTTTCAGGTGGGGTTGGGATTCTAGCCATTGGGTCCCATAGATGTTGCACTACAACTTGCAGTCACCTCGACTGACTCATCTCCTACTCCAAGTGAAGTTGAAAAATCCACCCAGATCATTGAAAGGATTCATCACATTCACCAACAGGTTCAGGATATCCTACAGGAGACCAATGACAAGTACAAGTAGTGCCATGATCAACATCAAGTGCCACATAAGTTCTAGGTGGGAGACAAATTTTGGTTGCATTTGCAGAAAGAATGCCTTACCAGACCCCACAAGAAGCTTCTCCCAATCCATTATGGGTCATACACCATCACCAAGGTTTTGGGTGATAATTCTTTTGAGCTCAACATTCCTCCTTTCCTTGGCCTACACCCAGTGTTCAACGTGGATCTCCTTTAACCTTATTTCCCACCATTATTGGACACCCCAGAGATAGCAGAACAAATGACACCAACAAAGCTCAACCTTGACTGCATACAACATGCATCTAGTGATCATATTGTTGAAAAACAGTGCAAGGGCACTCGCCAGCAAAGGATCCATTTCTATCGAGTTGTCAAAGCAGGGCAACTCCTACACCAAGGCAAGTGACTCACCTGGGGCCAAATTCAGCAACAATTTCCTCATCTAATGGGGGAACTCAACGCAATGGAGACAATTGCTTCCTAAGTGGGGAGGATTGATCCAGATTCATGTCGTTGGCCTCCCACCTATTCCAACTAGCTCATTTTGGCATTTTTCCAGTTCGACAGTTTTTTCCTATTTTTCTGGTCCCTAACTCCCAGGGTTGTTTTCAGGCCCTAAAAGGTTCTTTTAGGGCTCACCAAAGTTTCAATAGTTAGGTCTCTCCATAGAAATGTGTATTCCTCAGATAGACCTTTCCAAAGAGCTATCATGCGCCTAAATCGAGATCATATAAAAACATTACGACCCCAGGAAGTTGATGTACTAACTTACCCAAACGAGGCCCACGTGACTTTTGGTGCTTCATCTCCTAGGGTTAGGTTTTTGGATGTATAGGGTTTTTGACATTCCTGTTTATTGTAAAAATTCCTTGAGAGCCTCATTGTAACGAGCTTCTAGCAAACAAGCACATATGTCACATCTCTTCTCTGAGATAAGCCACCACCATTCTAGAAAACTTGTTTTCCACTACATTTTACAGTTTCATCTTATTTTCTGATTGAATAGAAACTGGTTTTACTGTATATATGTTATTCTGTGTTACGCATATTTTGATAATAATATGTATTTATTTTGTTATGCTCATAAAATCTGGATCAAAAGGCAACATTTGGAAATGACCTTCAATGTCGTAAATGGGATCCCCATCATACCCAATCACATCCCATTTATGTTTCCCAATGTGTACGAACTCATCAATATTATCAACCATGTCATTACCTTTATCATAACATGAAGGGATTAAAACATCCAAGGTCTCCTCTAACTATTCTTCACTTTCCAAATCACAAAATAAAGTATCTTCAAAATATTGCAAAGGGAAATAACTTACCATATTCACTTCTTGTTGTGCAGGAGCGTCGCAGACTTGGATGAATTCATTAGATGAAAAAGTAAGCAGCATTGCTTCGTCTTCATGACTTTCCCCTACATCTTTATCTTCATAATATAGAGGCTCTAAATTGTCCAAGGATACCCTTTCTTCTTCACATTTTGAATCATAGAATAAGGTATCGTCAAAAACTTGAAAAGAAAAATTACTAACCTCATCCTCTTCTTTTTCTGCAGGAGGAATAGGATCTTGGATGGCTTCATGAGAGGGAGGAGAATACATTAATACTTCATCATCATGCTTGATATCTTTAGGCTCTCTCTTTTCAACTAGGTCCTCATTATTATTGGTATAAGCATGAGTAAATTCCTGATCTTCCCCACCCGATTGGTAACCTTCATCAAGATCTCTCTCCTTAGCCTCTTTTTGATCGATGCCTTGCTCCAACCCTTTCAGGAATTATTCAAAAGAGGTATCAAGGAAATTTATTCTCTAAATAATATCTGGGGTATCTTTGGGTTCACCAATCTTTACTTTTGGAACAAAGGATTGTTTTTCCTTGGATGAGGGGATGTTTTCTTCGACTTTTGTGGCCATGTTGTAAGATTCTTGGATTGGCTTTGGGACCTTTCTATCAAGCAGGAATTCTGATTGTCCTGAGAATGCCCTAATATAGAAAAAAATGAGGAATTGGGGTCCAAGACAATAAGTTCTAGGGAGTTGTTGTGACAACTTATGGACCCTAGTAAGGAACTCCCTAACGGTCTCATTCTCATTCTTCTTTATGTGATTAATTTTCTTTATCAACACTAGTGTCATCACTAATAGGATGGACTTCAAAGAAGGCCCAAAAGTTAGGCATATGGTCCTAAACATTCTCTTCATCACTACCAGTGAATTTAGGGAGCCATTTTACATACCTTAGAGGCATGTTTCGGGGATACCCCGGTATTTCACTCCTATACAAAGGTTTAAAATTATGTCGGTATTTGAGAAGCCATGTTTGGTTTAATCATTAGTGGACTCACTGGATAATCCTTCTAGGGATTATCAAAGGGAAAAGAGGGAATCACCCTCAGTGGAGTTGCTAGGTAAGATTTGAAAAGTGAAAGGCTTTGAGAAAAAGGCTTACCGAAAAAGTGTCGTTCGAGGAAAATTGACTCGATGTGCTCCGACAACGGCACCAAAAATGTTATCGCACAGTCTATACTTGCCCAAGAATAATCATGAGAATACTAAGCAAGATCACCATAAAACTTCCAAAATTGATCCAAGTTGCAAATCTCAGCCTTAAACAGGAGTGGTGCCTCACAATTTCATCCAATAACCCTAATAGGGTGCAAATTTCAGACCTCTTGTTTCCAAGGACAAGTTGTTATGTAAAAATGAGAGTACTTTATGCTTATTTATAAATATATTTGACCTTTAATTAATTTTCACGTTTAAAACAAGGTCGACCTGGCCACTTTACAACAAAATTCAATTTTGACATAAATAAAATTAATTTGCATCTAGAAACACCTCCAAGGGTGATGTCATGCCCCTCTACGGTGATGTTGAGCCCCATAAGTGAAATGATGGGCTGGAAAAGTGGGGTGCTTGGCCTCAAGATGCCCCAAATGATGCCCACACATGCCACTAGGCTCACAAATGCCTCCAAAAATGAAACCCTAGCTCTATGTGACATCTAGGGCTATGATGGTGACGTCCAGGGCCCTCAAGGGATAATGTCCATGTGGGAAGAGGAAGGTCCCTTCGGTCTAGGTCTACCAGGGTGCCTCCAAAGGCAACTCCCTTCCTTCTCTCAGTGTAAGTCTTCAATTTCTTCTTACCCCTAGATGGGGTTTCAACACCCATCTGTGGGCTTTAAGCCTCCATGAAGTTCTAAGCTAAGCATCCCCTCATGTGTACCTATCCACCGAGAAAGGTCCTGCAGAAACAAAAAGTACACCCTCCAAGGATTCATAAGTCATAAGGATCATAGCATGTAAATCACATCCAATAATTAAATTACCCAAACATGTGCATCAAACACCCCTTAA
The DNA here is from genome assembly GCA_009831015.1 of Picea engelmannii. Classification (NCBI taxonomy): domain Eukaryota; kingdom Viridiplantae; phylum Streptophyta; class Pinopsida; order Pinales; family Pinaceae; genus Picea; species Picea engelmannii. The sequence continues at coordinate 165,507 of ML791636.1, read as the reverse complement.
CCTAGACAAATGCTCAAAGACGTTATGCAATTTGACAAGTTAGGTTTGGAGAAGGTCTCAGGGTGTCCTATTGGGATAACCTCTATTAAGTTTGGGATGTTTCCCAGGTGGGGTTTAATTCGATTCATGTAAGTGTATGAGGTGGCATGGGGTGCATGTAATAACATGGAAATGTAAAGTCTTACCTGTGGGTGGCTTTGTAGAGGGTGAGTTGAAACTTGTCATAAATGAACTTATTTCCTAGCCCATTCATTGCCTTTTAATCTTATCTTTATTTCTTTTGATATTTTTCTCTTATGCTTCAAGGGAATAGTTGAAGGCCACTCTCCTTGCTTGATGACCAGAGGTGACAACGTTATGCACAAACATTTCACATAAATGGGAAATTTTTCTCATGGTGAGGACCCCTTTCTCTTGGCTATGCCACCAAGAGCCACTACCTTGGTTTGGTGACCATATATATGATAGTGTCATACCACTACATGCCCATCGTCATAATAGTTTGGCTCGTGATGAGACCCTCTATCCATCAACTAATACCTTGAGTTTTTATGTTATCTTATGGGTCCCCTTTTCTTACTAAGAATCTTTTCACTTCTTTCTCAAGGATGCCTAGGCAAAGCATCTCAAAGGTTTCAACATTGGATTTTAACTCTTGTCAACTACTTTTACCCTCTAGGCCTTTATCCCCTTCTTCCCATGAGGTAAGGTACAACCCTTCCTAGTGTAGCCAATCCCAATGCCCAAACAAAGATAGGGGAGATGAAAGGAATAAAGATGTAAAATGGTAAGTATGGAGGGAATGGATTATGACCTTTCACAGATCCACCCAGTAGCAACCCATCCTAAAGGGAAATCAACTTACTAGGGCACCTTGTCACCCCTCCAGGTATGAACAAGGCAAAGAGAATAATTTCCAAGCAAACATCATGAAATGAAAAGGATTCAATACAACATATTCAAGTGCTTCAAAAATCAGAGTGATACATACCATGATACCCAGACTCATTAGCTGATGGAGAAAGATCCATCGTTACTCCAGGACTAGGCTAGTGGAATGGATACTGCTGCTGGTGATAAGTGGACTGCATTGATGAAAAGAGGGGCCCTCCGGGGCCATGCCCAAGTCTTTTGGCTCTAGGTACTCCATGTCTAGGACCTTTTGGCTTCAAGATGTGATCTCCTTAATTATACCTATGCTAGGGGATAACCAACATCATTCCAATAATAAACAAAATCTGAAGAACATGAAATGCATATGAACGAATGCCAAAAAAACATCGACTCTTTTTCAATTCTTGTGACTACTTAAATAAATGCTATGCTCTAATTTCTCTCATGACATGCCAAACTAGAACATTTGTTCCTTATCAATTTTGCATGATTAAATCAACTCTTTATTGACCCAAAGAAAAGGGTATCCTCTCATGCCACGAAAATCTGTCGACCGCTAGTATGACAATTCCCAGGCTCAGACTAGAAAACATTACTCATGGCCCATTGATATTGATGCCCTTCGTGGTGGCGTTATTCCCATCTATTGTTGAACATATATTCCTATTTGTTGTTGAACAGATAGTGGAAACAAGACGAACTCCATCCTTGTAGGGAGCACAATGAGTGGCTACACTATTGGAAATATGTCTTGCAGAGCCAATGGAGGTTCGCCCATACCTTTTTTCTCAACAGTAGCTACTTTTGTTCAGCAGTATAGGCATTTTAAATGTTTAATACAAAACTAGATTTCTTTTTTTTTAATTGGTGGACGATTTTGGCTAGGATTGATAAGTTAGTTTTAATGTCATCAGTTGATTTTGATTTTATTGGTGGACGATTTTGGCTAGGATTGGTCAGTTAGTTTTAATGTCATCAGTTGATTTTGACGTTGATCCAAGTGAAATACAATACACATTGTTCATTGATTTGATGTTGATGCAAGTAGATATGATACACCATAGCCACATATGGTATCTCTTCCCTTGCCTAAATTCTTATGATTGAGCCTCGGTAATCATACATGATATATTAAGGTGTGACCATACATGATATATTGTTGCATGGCTGCCTAAATCCTTACCATTGAGCCTTGGTAATCATACATTATATATCAGGGTGTGATCATACATGATATATTGTTGTATGGATGATATGATGGATGTCCCAAGAGGAATTGGCTATGATAGACGACAGACAAGAGGAAAATTGTAGAATGACCGCCATCAGAAGTGGTCCACATACTTACATAAATTCCACCTCAACATCAAGTATAAAATAGGAATCACCAACTGCGTCATTTATTTCCTTCCCAGAACGCCAATCGTGACACTCACCATTGTGCTAGAATATTACGACCATGAGACCTTTGGATGGCCCCAAATCTATGAGACAGACTTGGACTTTTCCACCACCTACCAAATGTTGGGCGCAAATGCAATTGTTGCTAATTTCCATCTTAAGGATGGGTTGTTGTGTCATCTGATCCATATCTATGTTCCATCAAGTGAGCGAGCGAATCCGATCTGGGAAGCCCACTACAGTCGGGTGGCAGGACACTTTGTCGTCGAAAAGACAATGGCAATGTTGTAGAAACATTTCTAGAGGCTGAAACTTCGATGGCAAGTCATCAAGTATATTAGGTCCTTCACTTCCTGCTCTATTGCCAAACCAAACACTAAGAAATAGGGCCTATACACCCCTCTGCCAACTCCTGAAAGGCCATGGTAATCCATCTCCATGGAATACATGTCAGGCCTCATGTCCACCAAGCGAGGAAATGACTGTTTTTTTGGTTGTTGATCACTTTTCTAAGATGGCGATTATGGTCGCCTGCAAGAAGAGCATCGGAGTAGAGGCCACTGCCAAGCTCTTCTTTGAACGATTCTGGGTACATTTTGGAATCCCACAAACCATTGTCTCATATCGGGACAATATATTTCTCAGCAAATTCTGGTCGAGCCTCGAGTCACTACTAGACACCAAGCTCAACAAATCCACTACCTTCCACCCTCAGAAAGATCGCCAAATTGAGGTCTTAAATCGAATGATCGTGCATATCCTACACATGTATAATTCCAAGCACCCTTCCACATGGGTTGAGAGTCTTCCCTATGCCGAACATAGCTAAAACCAATCCCTGCATAGCTCAACTCGCCATAGCCCCTTTGAGGTGGGGTTGGGATTCCAACCATTGGGTCCCATAGATGTTTCACTACCCCTTGCGGTCACCTTGACCGACTCATCTCTTGCTCCAACTGAAGCTGACAAATCCACTTGATTCATTGAGAGGATCCAACACATCTGCCAACAGGTTCAAGATATCCTACAAAAGTCCAATGACAAGTACAAGCAATGCCATGATCGACATCGGATGCCACATAAGTTTAAGGTGGGCGACAAAGTTTGGTTACATTTGTAGAAAGAACGCTTTATCGGACCCCATCGGAAGCTTCTCCCACTCCGTTATGGGTCATACACCATCACCAAGGTTGTGGGTGATAATTCTTTTGAGCTCAACATTCCTCCTTTCCTTGGCCTGCAGCCAGTGTTCAACATGGATCTCCTTCGACCTTGTTTCCCACCATTATTGGACACCTAAGAGATAGCAGAACAACTGTCACCAATAGAGCTCAACCCCGACTACATAAAACATGCATCCATTGATCATATTGTGGAAAAACAGGTCAAGGGCACTCGCAAACAAAGGATCTAGCTCTATCGAGTTGTCAAAGTAGGGCAATTCCTGCACCAAGGCAAGTGGCTCACCAGGGGCCAAATTCAACAACAATTTCCTCATATAATGGGGGAAATCAACACAATGGATACCATTAATTCCTAAGTGGGGAGGATTTATCCATATGGATTTCGGTGGCTTCCCAACTATTCCAACTGGCTCATTTTGGCAGTTTTCCAGTTCAACAGTTTTTTCCTATTTTTCGGGTCCCTGACTTCTGGGGTTGTTTTGAGGCCCTAAACAATGTTTTTTATGGATCACCAAAGTTAAAATATAACAAGATCGCCAGAAGAAACATGTGTATTCCTCGAATATACCTTTCCAACGGGATATCATGCACCTAAAACGAAGATCGTATGCAAAAGTTACGACCCCAGGAAGTCGATGTACTAACTTACCCAAATAGGGCCCACATGACTTTTGGTGCTTTATCTCCTAGGGTTAGGTTTTTGGATGTCTAGGGTTTTTTACATTCATTTTTATTGTAAAAATGCCTTGAGAGCCTCAATGTAATGATCTTTTGGAAAATGAGCGCATTCGTCACATCTCTTCTCAGAGATAAGCCTCCACCATTCTAGCAAGCTTGTTTTCTGCTGCATTTTACAGTTTCAACTTATTTCCTTATTGAATAGAAATTGGTTTTACTATATATCTTTTATTCTGTGTTAATCATATTTTGATAATAATTTGTATTCATTTTGTTCTGCTCATAAAATCTAGAGCAAAAGGCAACATTTGGAAATGACTCTCAATGTCATAAATGGGATCCCCATGATACCCAATCACATCCCATTTACGTTTCCCAATGTGTATGAACTCGTCAATATTATCAACCATGTCATTACCTTTATCATAACATGAAGGGATTAAAGCATCTAAGGGATCCTCTAATCGTTCTTCAATTTCCAAATCACAAAATAAAACATCTTCAAAATATTGGAAAGGGATATGACTTACCATATTCACTTCTTGTTGTGCAGGAGTGTCGAAGACTTGGATGACTTCATAAAATGAAAAATAAATCATCGGTGCTTCATCCTCATAACTTTTCCCTACACATTTAGTTTCATAATATAGAGGGTCTAAATTGTCCAAGGATTCCCTTTCTTCTTCACCTTTTGAATCATAGAATAAGGTATCATCAAAAACCTGAAAAGGAAAATGACTGACCTCATCCTCTTCTTTTTATGAAGGAGGAATAGGATCTCAGATGGCTTCATGAGAGGGATGAGCATACATTAATACTTCATCATCATGCTTGATATCTATAGGCTCTCGCTGTTCAACTAGGTCCTCATTATTCTTGGTAGAAGCATGAGTAAATTCCTGCTCTTCCCCAGGGGATTGCTCACCTTCATCAATATCCCTCTCCTCAACCTCTTGTTGATCGATGCCTTGCTCCAACCCTTTCAGGAATTCTTCAACAAAGGCATCAAGTAAATTTATTCTCTTAAGAATATTTGGGGTATCTTTGGGCTCACCAATCTTGACTTTTTGAACAAAGGATTGTTCTTCCTTAGATGAAGAGATGTTGGCTTCGACTTATGTGGCCATGTTATAATATTTTTGGATTGACCTTGGGCCCTTTTTATCAAGCAGGAATTCTGATTTTCCTGATAATGCCCTGATATAGAGAAAAATGAGGAATTGGGGTCCAGGACGATAGGTTCTAGGGAGTTCTCGTGATAGTTTCTGGAACCTGGTATGGAACTCTCTAACAGTCTCATTCTCATTCTTCTTTATGTGATTAAGTTTTCTTCACAACACCATAGGATCCTCTTTGATATTCCATATCTTGAGGAAGACCTCTTCTAATTGATCCATGGATGTAATACTAGCATCAGGGAGACCATCATACCATCTCCTGGAATTATCCTGAAGAGTGTCAAAGAAAAGCTTCATTACCAGATCCTCAGCGTCATCACTAATAGGATGGAGTTCAAAGAAGGCCCAAAAGTCACACATATGGTCCTCAACATTCTCTTCATCACTACCAGTGAATTTAGGGAGCCATTTTACATACCTTGGAGGCATGTTTCTGGGATACCTTGGTATTTCACTCATATCCAAGGGTTTAAAATTACCCGGGTCCGATTGAGAAGCCATGTTTGGCTTAATCATTAGTGGACTCGCTAGATAATCCTTTTGGGGATTATCAAAGGGAAAAGAGGGAATCGCTCTCAGTGGGGTCACTAGGTAAGCTTTGAAAAGTGAAAGGCTTTGAGAAAGGCTTACCGAAAAAGTGTCGTTTGAGGAAAATTGACTCGATGTTCTCTGACAATGGCACCAAAAATGTTATCGCACAGTCTATAATTACCCAAAATCTGAAAGCATGTAGGCTTAGATTGGTATAACATGGAGGTAACCCTATCACTATCACCCCAATAGGGTACCTATTTCTCTCTAGGAGAAGGAAAACCCAACTCCAAGGGAGATGTCCCAAGACCTAGTTGGTTGATGAAGGGAAAAAAGATACAGTGAAAACCCACCCCTCTCTCTAGGTAACTCAGTAGAAGAAGTCACTTTGGTGAAGTTGAAAGGACAAGGGAAAATGAAAATGGGTTTGTACCTTCCCTTTACCAATGAAACATCAAACGTTAGTAGCAACAATTATAATCAATGACTTCTTAAACAAATTATGTGTTTCCTGAACAAGGTACTATACAATGAAAGTGAGATTCCAGTAGCAACAACGTATCGTGAAAGGTGGAAGTCATGATGACAAGGAAGAGATACAATAGTCTTGAAAACTTAATAATGGTTTGTCACTCACACTTTTAAAGATAAATACAAGTCAATGAATGACTTAAATGGCTGTCCAAACAACATTAATTAATGATGATGACAACAATAAAAGCACTTCAAAAAAGTACTATAATAGAGAAATAAGACACTACTTCAATATCCAATGATTATGGTTTTCTTAGTACAAATGCCCAATGGTTTTATGGATAATTTTAGGGATGTTAAGGGCTGCAACAATGATTGTATAGTAGCTATGACAACGGTAACACCTTCAAAATTTGCCCTCTAAAAAGGAAATTAAACATACACTTTAACACTTATTGATAATACCTTGCCTTATACAAATTCTGGGATGACTTAGATGGTTAGTAAGCTAATATAAGATAAAAAATGATAGTTGTAGCAGTGATTATGACAACAAGAAATTAGTTGTTAGTGTTTCTACACTAGGTTAGCAAATTAGTAGAGTATAAAGTGAAAGAGTTTGAGTATGAAGTGAAGGAGTTGGAGTTGAGTCTTGTCAAGAGGTAAGAGAGGAGGACTAGTTCCTTCAAGGGTAATGGAGTCAAGGTGGACGGATACTTCTAAGGCTGCAAATCAATGATGACAATGCACAAAAGTCTAAGAGGGAAAAGGCCTAGGAGAAGTAGTAACATAAGTCCTCCTAGGCTTTGAGCCTTTGACCTAAAGAGACAAGATGCTAGGGTGTAGGCAATTATAGGCCCTAGCGCCTTGCTCTCCTTAGTCTTCTTATGGAGTAAAAACTTATGGAAAAATAACTGAGTCCAAACTATTAGAGTGCTAGCAATTTAGGGCTCTAGGGTTTCACGAGTTACTAGATTAATTAATGAAAAGTTTGGCAAATAAAAAGTAAGAAAGTAACAACTTAAGTTTCTTACTTCAAGCATTAAATACACCATGCAATTTCATAATCTTGTATGAGAAAATAAAACCATTCAATAGATGACAAAATGCATATTTCACTTGCACCAAGAATAATCATGAGAATACCATGCAAGATCACCATAAAACTTCCAAAATTGATCCAAGTTGCAAAATTCAGCCTTAAAAACGAGTGACGCCTCACACTTTCATCCAATAACCCTAATAGGGCACAAATTTCAGACCTCTTGTCTCCAAGGACAAGTTGTTATGTAAAAATGAGGGTACTTAATGTTTATTTATAAAAAAAATTGACCTTTAATTAATTTTCAGGTGAAAAACAAGGTCGACGTGGCCAATTTACAACAAAATTCAATTTTGACATAAATAAAATTAATTTGCATCTAGAAAAACCTCCAAGGGTGACATCATGCCCCTATAGGGTGACGTTGAGTCCCATAAGTGCAATGTTGGGCTGGAAACATGGGGTGCTTGGCCTCCAGAAGCCCCAAATGATGCCCACACATGCCACCAGGCTCACAAATGCCTCACTACCTTGGTTTGGTGACCAGATAGATGATAGTGTCATACCGCTACATGTCCATGGTCATAATAGGTTGGCTAGTGATGAGACCCTTTATCCATCAACTAATACCTTGAGTGTTTATGTTATCTTATGGGTTCCCTTTTCTTACTGAGAAGCTTTTCACTGTCTTCTCAAGGATCCTTGGGAGAAGCATCTCGAAGGTTTCAACATTGGCTTTTAACTCTTGCCGGCTACTTTGACCCTAATATAGGCCTTTAGACCCTTCTTCTCACAAGGTGAGGTACAACCCTTCCTAGTGTAGCCAATCTCAATGCCCAAACAAAGATAGGGGAGATGAAAGGAATAAAGATGGAAAATGGTAAGTATGGAGGGAATGGATGATGACCTTTCACAGATCCAGCGAGTAGCAACCCATCCTAAAGGGAAATCAACTTACTAGGGCACCCTGTCACCCCTCTAGGTATGAATGAGGCAAAGAGCATAATTTCCAAGCAAACGTCATGAAATGAAGAAGGATTCAATACAACATATTCAGGTGCTTCAAAAATCAAAGTGATACATACCATGATGTACCCAGACTGTTGCTAGTGATAAGTGGACTGCACTAATGAAAAGAGGCACCCTCCGAGCCATGCCCAAGTCGTCTAGCTCTCAATACTCCTTGTGTAGGACCTTTGAGCCTCGAGATGTGATCTCCTTAATTATCCCTAAACTAGGAGACAACAAACATCATTCCAACAATAAAAAGAGTATGAAGGACATGAAATCCATATGAACGAATGCCAAAAAAACATTGACTCTATTTCAATTCTTGTGACTACTTAAATAACTGCTCTGCTCTTATTTCTCTCATGACATGCCAAATGTTCCTTATCGTTTTCGCATGATTAAATCGACTCTTTCTTGACCCAAAGCAAAGGGTATCCTCTCATGCCACAACAATCTGTCGACCGCCAACATTACAACGCCAGACTGGAAAACATTACTCATGGCCCATTGAGATTAATGCCCTTCGTGGTGGCGTTATTCCCATCTGTTGTTGAACAGATAATGGAAACAAGACGAACTCCATCCTTGTAGGGAGCACGATGAGTGGCTACACTATTGGAGATATGTCTTGCAAAGCCAATGGAGGTTCTCCCTTACCTTTTGCCTCGGCAGTAGCCGCTTCTGTAGGCATTGTAAATGTTTAATACAAAACTGGATTTGTATTTTTGTAAATTGGTAGACGATTTTGGCAGGATTGATAAGTTAGTTTTAATGTCATTGATTGATTTTGACGTCGATCCAAGTGAAATACAATACACATTGACAGTATATATTGTTGTATAGCTGAGGCATTGACTGTGACAGACTGCGAGCAGAGATGCATAAACGGAAACGACCCTCCGGGCGCTGGAGGGCGGAAACTGAGCGAGGATTCGAGGGTAGCGACGTGATGGTCATGCTCCATGGCAGCATGGATGGGCAGACTGCCGACAGAGTCTTAAAAAAGTCTGCAGCAGGTTGGATATTGCTGGCTCAGAATCTAGGTTGGATATTGCTGGCTCAGAATCTACTGTACCAAAATATTTCTGCCTGCTTGGTTGGTGACAACTTTCATTGTAAGTTATACAATGTGTTATAGACGTGGTAGTAGCCTCTAGGTACCTGACACTCACGGGTACCCTAATCAGCTAAACGTGCATTTGATGGCTTGAAAATTCTAGATTTCGAATTCGCACGTGGTAACTGTTGTAGATTTCGAATTCAACTGTCAAATACTGTTTCGGATTTCGGATGGAAAAAAACGTCCTCCGTGACCTTAAATTTCAGGCCTGCCACCAACTCTGTTTCCACTACAACAACTATGCCATGTGTTGCGCTTCAAAGAGTTGACGTATATCAAAAGCACACGAGATCATCCTGGTCCTGTATCGAGCACGTCGTCTTTATCATTACCAAATCCGTGGTACTGGTTGGTGTGATCTGTCTCTCTGCTTAATACGGCACTGACAGTGAGCCTTTATCTTCTCCTGACCAGAGAAATCTTTAAGCCCATCTTTTATGTATCAGTCCTTCCCTTCAACATAGAAGAGTAGCCTAATTAGAGATGGCTAACCTGAGCAGAGTTCTAATAGTGGGTGGCACTGGATACATAGGTAGAAAATTTGTAAAAGCCAGCTTAGCTCTAGGCTACCCAACGTTCGTTCTGTGCAGGCCAGAAGTGGGGTTTGACATTGAGAAGGTGCACAGGTTGCTCTCCTTCAAAAAGGCGGGTGCCAAGCTTTTGGAGGTATAAGCTCTGCAATCTATATAATATTTACGCAGAAACAATGAAAAAAAGAATTGCGATCTGATGTAGTTTATGTGCAGGGATCATTTGCAGATCCCCAAAGCCTTGTGGCAGCCTTGAAGCAGGTTGATGTTGTGATAAGTGCAATGGCAGGAAACCATTTCACGAACCAAATACTTCAACAGCTTAAACTGGTCGAATCTATAAAAGAGGTTGGGAATATTAAGGTCAGTAGTATAATCATCATTATTATATAATTTATTTAATATATATAGATCATGGACTCTGGATTCGGCTTAAAGTTATTAGATAGATCAATTTAGTTACAGTTTTAGTGGAATTTAATCAATCATCATATATATATATATATATAATTTTTTCAAAATACATAATCATTTTAATTAATCATACTTGTTGTATAGATCACTTAAACTTCAAAATACATAATCATTTTAATTAATCATACTTGTTGTATAGATCACTTAAACATATCATATTGTTTATCAATCATTTAAATATGAACTTTTACTTTAGAGTCTAGGTTTACCTGTTAGTTTATTTTGTTATTTTTTGGCAACATTAAAATTAATTATCAAGTTGCTCAGAGCATAATACTGATACTGTTAATTATCAACCTGCTCAGAACATATTACTGTCTTATTGTCATTATGTCATTATGGCATTTGCTTTATAATCTTATACTAAAATTAGAATCCAACGTTAGGGTTGGATTAGGGTTAGGGTTGGATTAGGGCAGCTTGCTTCTCTGACCTTGATATGTTCAAGGGAAGCTTGCAATAATATGTTCTTGTTTCATGAAAAACATTGCAGAGATTTCTTCCTTCTGAATTTGGGATGGACCCAGACCGCATGGAGCACACTTTGGAACCGGGTAACGTTGTCTTTGTTGATAAGAAGAAGGTTCGGCGGGCCATTGAAGCAGCAGGCATTCCTCACACGTATGTTTCTTCAAATATATTTGCTGGGTATTTAGCAGGAGGTTTGGCACAAATTGGCCGCCTTATGCCTCCTCGTGAGGAAGTAGTCATCTATGGAGATGGCAACGTTAAAGGTCTGTCTCAGTACTACTCGATCAAACAATCCAGTGATTTGTAAGAGAACCTACTATTTATCTATATGTGATTCTATTATTTCTGTCTTCAGCTGTTTGGGTGGATGAAGATGATATCGGAATATACACACTGAAAACAATTGATGATCCACGCACTCTTAACAAGACTGTGTATATCAGGCCACCCCAAAATATACTTTCTCAGAAGGAGCTTGTGGCAAAGTGGGAACAACTCTCAGGAAAATCTTTGAAGAAAACATACATTTCTGCAGAGGATTTTCTTGCAGGCATGGAAGGTATAAACATATATCTCTATATCTCACTGTGTTTACCATATTCAGTTTTATCCATTAACTCATATCAGGGGATTTTGTATACAGATCAACCATATGAACATCAGATCGGAATATGTCACTTCTATCACATGTTTTACAGTGGAGATCTCTATAATTTTGAGATTGGGCCAGATGGTAGAGAAGCAACGGAGCTCTACCCTGAAGTGCAATACACCACCATGGATTCTTATTTGAAGCGCTACTTATAAGTGTCATGAAGATTAATGTTATACAACGCGAGTCTTGCGTATAATCTCCAATCAAGTTCGAATAATGGATAAATAACTCATTTACATTTTGTTCGATGAACTCTCGATAGATCATATAATAAATATATTTTATTTTCAATATTGAATATATTTATGTGATATACAATTGTTAGGGATTGAATTTGGTGGCATTTATTTTTTTAAATTGCATTTTGGAATCCAGAAATCGAAATCAATTTAGCATGTTGAAAAACTCTTGGGACATTCAAATCATACAAAATTAAGGTATATCCAATAATTTCTGTTAGATTTCAGATAGATATCACGCCAAAAAATACCAAAAGAAGGGAAAAAACTTAGAATAGTTAGACTATGCACAATTATTATATGTTTTATTGTGAAAAGTTATCACATAGATATCACTCAAAAATATTCCAAGAAAAGGGCAAAAAGTTATAATGAATAGCAATCCTAAGTTTTATTGTGAAACAGTGTCGATAGTTAATAACTATGGTGAAAAACTACAGGCCATTATAATGTTGTAGTCTAAACCTTATACAAAATGATTTTATTTTTTTTGGTTATATTTTTCCGGAACATTTGCGGTGAAAAAATGTTAGATATGCATATTTGAGTGATTATTTCTATAGAATATGAGTGCTCTAGGAATTTTTTAGCACGCTAAATCCATTTCTACATTTAGAAATGGATTTTAAATAATAAAAAATAGTAATTTGGTGGCACAAAAAAACTATTTCATAAAACATTTAAACAAAGCCTATTATAACTATATATTTTTGCACAAATTTATTTTTGACATTATATTCTGTTAGCACTCTGTAAATTTTGTCACGCTGATAGACAAACGACAGAGGTAACTGTTTCAACCAAATTTAGGTTGGATTCTGATCCTTCGTGTTGGAAGATTGGTTGTTGTCATTGATGTCAACCCTAGTCATGGGTTTTGGACCGCAAGATTGATGAAGGTATTTGGACATGAAGGAAAATGCACATGTAGATACAAAACCCATGGATGGATAGTATACATCATGTTGTTTCCGGTGGTATGTGGCATGTCGCGTGGATCCTCATGGTTGAGGAGAAATGAATTTTTTAAGATGACAAAGTGAATTGAAGAAGGAAGTACATGTAGGCCTTGAAAATAATTAAATAAAAGAATTACAAAATAAGAAATTGTCAGGTCGGCCCTAATGTTAAAAGGAAGTGACATAAATGGTATAAATAATTATCATTATACATTCATTTGATACACAAGTCGAATTTTAGAGGAAATCAGAAGTAAAGAAGGCTGGATTTCAAGGGAGGATGAAGTATTTTGGTGATATGTTCTAAGGTATGTTATTTTCAGGTCGTCTTACTATTTTTGCTATAATTTTTTTTCTAGAACGATTCATATGGTGAAATTCCTGTGGTATTGAGAAGACATATCAAGGTACCTGTGGTAAAACGTTCAGCTCTTGATTCACTACAATTATGGAGATACACATAAGGTTTTTGACCAGTCCTGAAGCTAGTCAATAAACAGGTGTTCCAGGTAAAACAATCATAATTTCTTCATAGAGAATCCAAATGACGTGGGACGAATTTCATTGGAAATATTACGAATTGTAGCTTCTTGTGTGCGAGTTTTAGAATCTGATATTAAATATTGAGTGTAGGGCATTCTGCACATGTTCGGTCTCCTGAACAAACCATAATTGAACAAGGTCTACCATTCTCTCTATAACTTCCTTTTGGGGAGGATTCAAGGAGTGAAACTTGAAGGAGTTTCAGAGAATACATTGAGTAATATTATCTATAGGATCAAATATCACAAAAAATTAGGATCAGATATCAAAGTTATCACATAGATATCACTAAAAAATATTCCAAGAAAAGGGCAAAAAGTTATAATGAATAGCAATCCTAAGTTTTATTGTGAAACTTTGTCGATAGTTAATAACTATGGTGAAAAACTACATGCCATTATAATGTTGTAGTCTAAACCTTATACAAAATGATTTTTATTTTTTTTTTGTTATATTTTCTGGGAACATTTGCCCGAAATCAAGTGAAAAAATGTTAGATCTGTATATTTGAGTGATTATTTCTATAGAATCTGAGTGTTCTAGGAGTTTTTTAGCATGCTAAATCCATTTCTACATTTAAAAATGGATTTTAAATAATAAAAAATAGTAATTTGGTGGCACAAAAAAACTATTTCATAAAACATTTAGACAAAGCCTATTATAACTATACATTTTTGCACAAATTTATTTTTGACATTATATTTTGTTAGCACTCTGTAAATTTTGTCACGCTAATAGACAGACAAATGACAGAGGTAACTGTTTCAACCAAATTTAGGTTGGATTCTGATCCTTCATGTTGGAAGATTGGTTGTTGTCATTGATGTCAACCCTAGTCATGGGTTTTGGACCGCAAGATTGATGAAGGTATTTGGACATGAAGGAAAATGCACATGTAAATACAAAACCCATGGATGGATAGTATACATCATGTTGTTT
>ML791636.1:118949-132273 GCA_009831015.1 Picea engelmannii | reverse complement strand
CTGGACCCAGGAATTATTTTTCCTCTCACACTTAGACTTATTATCCAGCTAACTAACGGCCGTGATCAAAGCATTTCAGACCGAACATGAGATTGAACAGGTTATTTATTCCATGATTAGAGCAGTTCGTTTCTGTCGGAGCAATTACATTGATGAAATTTGTTTTCCTTTCATGAAAAATATTGCAGAGGTTTCTTCCTTCTGAATTTGGAATGGACCCAGACCGCATGGAGAACGCTGTGGAGCCGGGTAACGTTGTCTTTATTGATAAGAGGAAGGTTCGGCGGGCCATTGAAGCAGCGGAGATTCCTTACACGTATGTCTCTTCAAACATATTTGCTGGGTATTTAGCAGGAGGTTTGGCGCAGCTGGGCCGCCTTATGCCTCCTCATGAAAATGTAGTCATGTATGGGGATGGTAACGTTAAAGGTCTGTAATGACAACATCTGAGCTCTTTCCATCCAAGTACTACTTCAAGATTTGTATGAAATCTAGCTATTTATGTCAGAATATTATTTTCTTCTTCAGCTGTTTGGGTGGACGAAGATGATATCGGAATATACACACTGAAAACAATTGATGATCCACGCACTTTAAACAAGACTGTATATATCAGGCCACCCCAAAATATACTTTCTCAGAAGGAGCTTGTGGAAAAGTGGGAACAACTCTCAGGAAATACTTTGAAGAAAACATATATCTCTGCTAAGGATTTTCTTGCAGGCATGGAAGGTATAAATATTATTTTCTATATATCATTGTTCTTACCATATTCAGACTATTCATTAGCTGACATTGTATGAGGGGATTTGTAAACAGTTCAACCCTACGAACATCAGATTGGAATATCCCACTTCTATCACTTGTTTTACAGAGGCGATCTCTACAATTTTGAGATTGGGCCCCATGCTGCAGAAGCAACAGAGCTTTACCCAGAAGTGAAATACACCACCATGGATTCATTTTTGAAGCGCTACCTATAAGCTTGATGAAGGTTTATTAAAAGAACAGGATGACAGCTCACTGTAAACAAAGAAATGGCATCAAATGGCAGGTGTTCACTGTAAACAAAGAGCATATGATAAAATGAAGAATTGCACGACATGTGACATACATTCAGAATGCATCTGTGAATGTATCGAAAGTGTAGTGATAAGATATTTGTACACGGGAGTTTTGCTGTAATATACAAAGGCAGTGGTAAAATTGGCACACAGGAAGCCAAGTATTGTATTTTTTTTGGTTTTTTCATAGGTGTTGGTTAAATGTTCTATTTTTTAGATTTTCTGGTAGGCTGGAATTCGGCAGCGATGTAAATTTGGACAAAATCTCTATTTTATGTTGTTTAAATTGTCTTTCTGAATGCATAAATGGATTCAGCATGCTGAAAAAAAACTACTAGGGCACTCTGATTATATAAACTTAGCCACTCAAATCTGCAGATCCAACCATTAATCACTGGATTTCACGCAGAATCAAATGAAAAAAGTGGTCAGAAAACCCAAAAAGGTAAAAAGTTTATACCACTAAAACATCAGTGCAAAAGTCAACAGAGTACACTGAATATTTATGGGTTGTCTAATTATTCTAAGAAATTGTTTTTTTCATCAAAATTAAGTGATATAAATCTGTAAGAAATTACTATTTTTTGTTATTTAAAATTCAGTTTTGAATGTAGAAATGGATTCATCATGCTTATTTAAAATCCAGTTTTGAATGCACAAATAGATTCAGCATGCTGAAAAACCTTTGAGGCACTCGGATTATACAGAAATAACACTCAAATTTACAGATCTAATAATTTTCTGCCTAAATTTCAAGTAAATGTACTCCCAAAAAATAACCCTAAAACCCTCATTTCTTAAAATCGCGAATATTTCAACATGGTTACAAAAAAATAAATGAGATGAAGTACAAGTCTAGACTTTTCTGACTGAATTCTCAAGCAAACAAAGTTCAGATTCAAATAAAAGTACAATGTCATAGTGACATATATCATTGAAAAAATACCTAGGAAGTTGCGGAGGAACCTTCGGATCAATGTCGATAAATCGCCCCTACTGTTCATTAATTCACCAAGCAAGAAAATAACAATGACGCGTCTGAAACTCGAACAACGCAGTCTAAAATGAAGAAAGCATGTTTTATAAGCATATTATTTTGGCATGAATGTGAGATAAGAGCGATAAAAACAAGATAAGAGAAAAATGTAATTAATGACTAAAGCATATAAAGGAGGCCTTCAAGGTACATTTCTCAGAAGTTCATACGGCTACTCATTGTCACTGGTGTCAGAAACCTTTATCTTTCGACCTGTATATTCAATTATCTTTCTACCTGTACATTCAATAAACAAATGAATAATTTTGAATATGTTCAGAATTAATAGTCCAAGATCTAGAAGTATTTCTATATGAGTTAAAGTTTGGTTTTTTACAAATTAGTTCATCATTTCCGGTAGTTTGATTTTCCTTGAATAAAAATAATGAATGATGAGTCAACTTTTATTCACTGATATCAGCAAATGATAACTGTTCTTATTACTAATTGACAACAACAACTAAATTATAATTATAATAAATTTTACCACCTTCAAAAATAAAAGTAAAATTCAAAAATAAAGAAAATTCCGAAAAACCATACTCTAAACGTTCTACACAGTGGTGGAACACAAAACCCTTTTGAATAAGAGAATTCAAGGAGATTCATAATGCATAATTTGCTGTAGCTTAATGTAGTTAAAACTAAAGTTATCATAGTCATGACCCCACTACGAACGCAGTCACATGCGTCCCCTGCCCATTAATATGTACGTCTCAAGTGGAGAGTACAGTTGAGGTTTCGAGGAGAGTACCTGTCAAGTTGTTGGATTTGGGGTAAATATCTATTAATTGGTAAGGGTTGGATTTGGGGTAAATATCTATTAAAAATATTTTTGGAAAATTGTCAAAACCTAGAATTTTTAGAATATTAAAATTTAGAGTTTTTATTTTTATTGATTGACATTTAGTTTGAAATTTATAAAATTTTAGATTTCAATAATTTAAATTACATATTTTTAATGTAGAAGAGATTGTTAAGAATATTAAATAAATTTATATATTTAAAAATATAATATAAACAATATAAAATTATAATTTTGTTAATAAGTAGCATAATTCCTTAACATTAAATATTTGATGTATATTTTAAACATAATAATTTATTAATTTCTCAAAAATTTGTTGATACTGAGAGGAGGTGAATAAGTGTAAAGTACAATTCAAAACATTTTTCAACTTATACTTAAACTATTCAACTATATCCAATGAGCAATGAATAATAGTATAAGAGTTACACCAATACACCACAATACACCATGCATAATATATGAGAAATAACCAATAGTTTATTGTTCAAGGGAAGTAATGACTTCCAAAGGTAGCTACAGCTTCCAAATGTAGAGGGATGGATAAACCTCCAAGAGGAGATACAATCCTCCGATATCAAGAGAGAGTTGAACTCTCCATCCTTACCCCTTCCTTCCACCTAAGAATATATGAGAGATAATAAAACTTTACATTAAATCATCACCATCAACCAATCATCACATAAAACCTGATAATGCTTCTTGAGACTTCTTCAATTTCTGCAATTCTTCAATTCTTGGAGTACTCTGATCCTGTAGATAATATTACTCAATGTATTCTCTAAAACTCCTCCAATTTTCACTCCTTGAATCCTCCCCAAAAAGAGGTTATAGAAATAATGGTAGACTTTATTCAATTCTGGTCTGTTCAGAAGACTCAAATTGTACAGCATGCCCCGTGCTCAATATTTAACATCCTATTCTGATACTCACACACAAGAAACTGCAATCCATACTCTTTCCAATAGAAGTGGTCCCACTTCATATGGATTTTGTCTGAAGAAGTTATGACTGTTTTACCCGGAACACCTGTTTATTGACTAGCTTCAGGACTGGTCACAAACTCTATCTTCCACATAGTGTTTCTCC
Source organism: Picea engelmannii (assembly GCA_009831015.1). Taxonomy (NCBI): domain Eukaryota; kingdom Viridiplantae; phylum Streptophyta; class Pinopsida; order Pinales; family Pinaceae; genus Picea; species Picea engelmannii. Next base: position 128,276 of record ML791636.1, on the reverse strand, counting down.
ATAATTATAGCAAATCAAGAGCTAAATTTTTTACCAGAGGTACCTTGATATGTCTTCTCAATACCATAGCGATTTCACCATCTAAATCGTTCTATAAAAAAAGTTATAGAAAAAATGGTAAGATGACCTGAAAATAACATACCTTAGAACACATCACCAAAAGACTTCATCCTCCCTTCAAATCTGGCCTTCTTTTACTTTTTCTTCCCTCTGAAATTTGACATGTATCAAATGAATGTATAATGATGTTTATTTATACCGTTTATGTCACTTCCTTTTAACATTAGGGCTGACTTGACACTTTTTTATTTTGTAATTATTTTTTGTAATTATCTTCAGGGCCTACATGTACAATTCACTTTGTCATTTTCAAAAATTCATTTCTCCTCAACCATGAGGATCCACGTGATGTGCCACATACCACCGAAAACAACATGATATATACTATCCATCCATGGGTGTTGTATCTGCATGTGCATTTTCCTTCATGTCCAAATACCTTCATCAATTTTGCGATCCAAAACCCATGACTAGGGTTGACATTAATGACAACAACCAATCTTCCAACAAAATTAATGTATATTAAAAAACGATAATAGTATAATTTAAGTATATAAAGTATTGTGAAACAGGGCAAAATTCCAAGTTCTTGGTTAAAAATTATTATAATGTAAAAATGAGATAAAAGAATAGTTTATTAATTTCCTAAAAATTAATGTAGATTAAAAAAATTATGATAATATAATTTAATTATATCAAGTATTGTGAAGCATGACAAAATTCTAAGTTCTTGGTTAAAAATTATTGTAATGTAAAAATGAGATAAAATATATTTTTGAAAGTTATTTTAAAAAGAAATTAGGTTACTTTATTTTTTTATTAAAATTTTATTTTCTTAATTTAACTTTTTCATTATATTTAAAAGTTTTACTAAGTTTATCTTTTCATAAATTTGTCTTATTTTCATGATTATTCTTAAAATTATGGTTTATTTTATAAGTAATCACATTATAAAAGGTAGTTGATATATGGAGATTAGTGTTATTTTTCAATTTTTTAAAATTAATATATTTGATATATTTCTTATAAATATATTTATATATATATATATATATATATATATATATATATATATATATATATATATATATATATATTTATCAAATNTATATTTTTTATATATATATATATATATATATATATATATATATATATATATATATATATATATATATATATATATATATATTTATCAAATGTATATATCTAACATATCAAATGAATGCATATAACAAATATATCAAACTTATATATTAAAAAGTACGACAGATATCAAAATGTGTATATCAAAATACACACACATAAATGCATATATCAAACTCATATATTAAAATGGAATGTATATGTCAAATAAATTTCTTATATCAAACTCATATATGTTACCAGAATACACATTACACATTGGCAAGCAAAATACCATCACCCTCAAAGTGGATATGTCTAAGGCATTTGATAGAGTTAGTTGGATTTACATCATGTTATTGCTCATACACCTAGCTTTCAACCACTTATTTGTGATTTGGATTCTAAATTGCATAAGTTCAATCTCTTTTTCCTTGCTTATAAATTGCTCCGCTACCACTTTTTTCAAAGCAGAGAGAGGTTTAAGACAGGGATACCATCTCTCCCCCCTCCTATTCCTCTTAGTGGTGGAGGGCCTAAGTAGGCTCATTATCAATGCAGTTTGATCAATCAACTAAAAGGTATAAAGGTTAACTCCATGTTTTTCCTTTCCCTCCTCTTTGTGGATGGTATTCTAACCTTCTATGAAGGGAGTTAAATTATGTGGAAAACGTGAAGGAGTTACTTTCTCAATTCTACAAAGCCACTGGGATGAAAATCAACAAAGATAAATCCTCCCTTCATTTGGTGGCTGTCAGACCAGGAAAAATCACATATATCTTAGATCCTAGATATTTAGGTAATGGATCTAGGCACTGGCATGAAATATCTGAGTTTCTCACTAAAAGAAAATTTGGCTATCTAAAAAATGACTACTTGCCAATGTGGAAAAGAAGGTAAATGTACGGTGTAACAAATGGCTCTTTAGGACTGGCAGGTTGGTTTTGGTTAAGTTGGTCCTCGAGGCCATACCTTTCTATTGGACCACCCTGGCTTGGGTCCCCAAGGGTATATTGGGGAAAATTAGACAAATCCCTTTCAGATTTCTATGGTATGGGTCAAAAGAAATAAAATCCCTTGTCCTGGCCTCCTGGAAGAAGTTAGTTGTCCAAAAACAATTTGGTGGTTGGGGTCTGAAAAATGTTTATGTATTTTCTTTGGCCTTGACAACCAAAACTATGTAAGGATTGATTCAAGGATCAGGTCTTTGGACAAGTCCTACAACCTCGAGAATGAATCTTCCCATGTTCAGTCTGAGGCCGACAAAGCCACTAGATTCATTGAGCGGATTTAGCACATCCACCAACAGGTCCATGAGATTTTGCAGAAAGCCAATGCTAAGTAAAAGCAATGCCATGATCAACACCGAGTACCGCACATGTTTCAGGTGGGAGACAAGGTCTGGTTACATTTGCAGAAAGAACACCTTAGAGGGTCCCATCAAAAGCTCCGTCCACTTCGCTATGGCCCTTACAATATCACCAAGGTTGTGGGTGACAATGATTTTGATCTCAATAGTCCCCCCTTCCTTGGCTTGCACCGAGTGTTCAATGTGGACCTCCTTCGACCATATTTTCCACCATTATTGGACACCTCAGAGATCGAAGAACAGTTGAAACCAATAGAGCTCAACCTTGACTGCATGAAACATGCATCCGTTGATTAGATAATGGAAACACAGGCCAAGGGAACTTGCCAACAATGGATCTAGCTTTAACGGGTTTTCAAGGCAGGGCGACTCCTGCACCAAGGAAAATGGCTCACCTAGGGCCAAATTCAGCAAAAATTTCCTCACTTGATGGGGGCACTCAATGCAATGGAGACCATTTCTTCGTAACAGGGGAGGACTGATCTAGGTGGATATTGGTGGCCACCCACCTATTCCAACGGGTTCCTTTTGATAGTTTTTAATTCAACATGTTTCTCTGTAATGATGGCGTTTCTTTGTAATTGTGGATTCTGCACGTTTGGGGCTATCTTGAAGCCCTACACAACATTCAAGTGGATATTGTTGGTTGTCCACCTATTCCAACTGGCTTAGTTTGGAAGTTTTCATGTCAGTACATCTTTATGTACTTCCAGGGTCGTTTTGGGGCCCTAAACAGTGTTTTTTTGGCTTTCCACAATCAAACTAATTACTAATTAAGAGCTTGACAACATAATGTGCATTTCTCGAAAAGACCTTTCCAATGGGCTATCACACGCCTAAAATGGAGGTCGTATACAAAAGTTACGACCCCGAGAAGTTGAGGTACCAACTTACCCATTAGGGGCCACATAAGTTTTGGCGTTTCATCTCCTAGGGTTAGGTTTTTGGATTTCTAGCGTTTTGGCATTCATGAGTAACGTTAAAAAGGCCTTTGGAGGCCTCATTGTAATCATTATGCTCAAATGAATGCGCGTAGCAGCCACATCTCTTCTCAGATATAGCTACCACCATTCGAACAAGTTGTTTTCAGTTCTATAGTTTTACAGTTTCAACCTATTTTATTTATTCAATAAAAGTTATTGTTCACTAGATATCTGTTGTTGTTCTTTGTATCTCCCTGTTATTGTATTCAGTCTATTATTTATTTTGTTCCACTTATAAATCCATATCAGTGGTATCAGAGAGATCTTCCCTTCATTTATTTTTCTTCCTGCATGTCCCTGACAAGATCTAGGTACAAGAAGTTAGGACTCGAGCCAGTTGATCCTTTGCAAGATTGATCACACTGAGCCCGACAACAACTCATGGGGGACGAGAAGAAAGATGATGGAAAAGGAGATCCTTTTATACTGTTGCTCGAGGAATCCCTTGTGCGACAAAGGAATGAAATGATGGACAACTTTACACAGATCCTTCGGTGGCTACCCATAGGAGACTCATCTTCATCAAGCGGCCATGCAACCCCTTTCAAGGTATAATTAAAATTTTATATTCCATTATTTGAAGGATTGATAGATGAAAATGTTGTAGATAAATGGTTAAATCTGCTCGAGGGGTATTTTTCGGTCCAAAATTTTTTCAATAGGGAAAATATTACTTTTTCACTCCTCAAAGTCATCCCCCATGTTAAGTACTGGTGGGATACTTACTCTGATCAAAGGGCCATAGAGGAATCTACAATATTTTCAGTCGCCCCCACATGGGATTCCTTCAACGATGCCATTAAAGAACAATACTACCATGTTGAAAGCTACGAGGACCAGTACATAAGATGGACCACCCTACGTCAGGAAAGGGACCAGACAATACCATATTTCACGAATATTTTCCATACCCTGTGCACCAAATTGGGTATCAAAGACTCTGAATGAAATATGGTGATCACATACTGCGATTGTCTGCATAGATACATTCAAACAAAAATGGAGTTTCTGGACATTGAATCATTGGGTACAACTTATAGATATGCTATCAAGATCGAGTAGAAATTTAAGAAGAAGAGGCGAGATTTTGGATCTGCAAACTCCTCACAGCCGAAGCAGGGAAAAGGTGGCCCAAACCCACAAAACAAGGGACAGAGAAAAGGTGGCCACTCTTAGGACAACCAATCAAAGATGCAGTAGAAGAAGCGTAATGAGAAGTCGAAGAAGGACATAGGAAAGTGGTGTGAATACCATAAAATCCCTTGGCACAACACCAAAGAATGCCACTCCAAGAAGTCACTGGTGGTTGAGCTGAAAGCTTCCGAGTCAGAGACAGATTCTGAGTCTGAATCGAATCTAGAAGGAGAGAAGCAAATTATCGATGTTGAACCCAGTGCCACTGTCGCTACCACCAAAATCCAGCCAAGAGAAACAAAAGAACCAAAGGAAGGGGTATGCCTCTTTCACTCACAGATGTGGGTAAAGGGGGCTCCACTTCATTTCATTATTGATAGCGGAAGTCAGAAGAACTTGATCTCAACAGAGGTTTTCAAGTGGTTGGACCTTCCGATGACACTGCACCCACAACCCTTCACCATCGACAAACTTTGCCAAGGAAGAGATCTCTACGTTAGCCAACAATGTTGTCTTCCCTATGACATCAAGCCCTTCAAAGATGAGGTATTGTGTGATATTTCTCCCCTTGAAGTTTGTGATGTTCTTTTAGGACAACCATATTTGTGGAAACGACATGTTGTGTATGAGTCTAGACCCCACAATGTTATTATTACTTTGGGATACCAGAGATAGCGTCGCCTACCACTATCTCTTTAATATCTGCTAAGCAGTGTAGTAAGGTCATTTCAAAAACTAGGAAGTTTGTCTTCTTTGTGATCCATGCTCACAGTAAGCAAAAGGTCGTTGTCACATCCATGACCTCTACACAGAGCCTCTCTTGGCAGTAGAAGCAAGTGGATGAAATTATGGAAGTGTACAGAGACATCTTCTCCTCACCCATTAGGGTACCAACGCACTGCCAAGTAGGGCATACAATTGATCTAACCTCCAATGCATCTTTACCTAATGGACCAATTTATTATCGCTCGCTAAAGGAAAATGAAAAAATCAAACATCAGATCCAAGAGCTTCTTCAAAAGGGGCACATCAGACCCAACTCATTGCCTTGCGGAAGCCTGAGTGTTGTGGTGCAGAATAAAGACATGCCCTGGCAGCTCTGCATTGATTACAGAGATTTAAACAAAATCACAGTCCTGAATCGATACCCAATTCCCCAACTTGATGACCTTCTTGAACAACTCAAGGGGGCCAAGTTCTTCATTAAGATCGACCTAAATTTTGGCTACCACCTGGTTCCCATTGAACCAACTGATGTATGGAAGACAACTGCCAAATCTAAAGAAGGTTTCTTCGAATGGTTGGTCATATCCTTTGGCCTAACAAATACACCAACAATTTTCATGAGGTTGATGGATGATGTACTGAGACCCTTCACCAACTCTTTTGTGGTGGTATATTTGGATGACATCCTCATCTTCAGCAAAACTTGGGAGGAGCACATGTATCATATTCAATAGGTTTTGAGAACTCTGTGGTAGCACAAGCCATATGCCAACTTGGAAAAATACTCCTTTGGCATGAACAGGGTAAAGTACTTGGTCTACATTGTTGCTAAACATCGAGAAAACATGTTCCTCAACACATTTTTGTCGAGTCTCTGGTCACTGTTGGACACCAAGCTCACTAAATCCACTACTGTCCACCCTTAAACTGATAGCCAGACAAAGGAAATAAATCAGATGATTGTGCACATCCTGAACATGTATAACTCTAAGCATACACATACATGGGATGAGAATCTTCCCTATGTTCAGTACAACTACAACAAGGCTCTCCATAGATTCACCGTCCATAGCCCCATTTCAGGTGGGGATAGGATTCCAACCCTTGGGTCCCATTGATGTTGCACTACCTCTTGCAACCACATAAACATAATCTTCCCATGTTCATTCTAAGGCAAAAAAGACACCAGATTCATTGAGCGGATTCAACACATTTGCCAATAGGTCTACGAGATTTTGTAGAAATCCAATGCTAATTACAAGCAACGCCATGATCAACATCAAGTTCAGCAAAAGTTTCAGGTGGGAGACAAGGTCTGGTTACATTTGCAGAAAGAACGCCTTATAGGGTCCCATTGGAAGCTCCACCCACTTTTTTATGGGCCTTACACTATCACAAAGGCTATGGATGACAATTCTTTTGAGCTCAACACTCCCCCCTTCCTTGGCTTGCACCTAGTTTTCAATGTGGACCTTCTCTGACCATATTTTCCACCATTATTAGACACCTCAAAGATCGCAGAGCAATTGACACCAACAAATTTCAACCCTGACTACATGGAACAGGAATCCAATGATTAGATAGTGGACAATAGGTCAAGGGAACTCGCCAATAGAGGATCCAACTGTATCGAGTTGTCAAGGCAGGGCAACTCCTCCACCAAGGCAAATGGCTCACCCAGGGCCAAATTCAACAGAAATTTCCTCACCTAATTGGGGCACTCAACGCAATGAATACCATTGCTTCCTAATGGGGGAGGACTAATCCAGGTGGATATTGGTGGATACCCACCTATTCCAATAGGCTTCTGTAATGATGGCATTTCTTTGTAATTGTGGGTTCTGCACTTCTAGGGCTATCCTGAAGCCATACAAAGCATCTAGGTGGATATTTGTGGTCATACACCTATTCGAACTAGCTTATTTTGGAAGTTATTGTTCACTAGATATCTATTGTTGTTCTTTGTATCTCTGTGTTATTGTATTCAATATGTTATTTATTTCTTTCTGCTCATAAATCCGGATCACTTTGGATAGAAGTCCTACAAGCAAAATACTTCCCATGAGAATCATTAATAGATTGGATAAGAAATCCAAATAAAAGATTCAAAATATATCCATTTTATGGAAATCTATTCTTAAGTCTTTCCCACTAATTGGAAAATCATTGATTTGGTGCATAGGAAATAATGTCAAGGTCCTTATCAGGAAAGACCCCTGGATTGGATGCAACAATGGACATATTCTCCCATACAAACTAGTCCATGACCTAAACTACGAAGGTTTTTACTTCCTAAATCAACTCTAGAAAAGAGATGATGTCACATGTCAATGTCGATGGATTTCCTAGCAAGAGGTCATTTTGCGTGTTGATCATGCTCTGGTTTGGACAAACTACAAAAATTTCCTTTAGAATTCATTTGTCACTCCTTCAAACTAGAAAGATCAATTGATCTAGTCTCTCAACCCCATGGGTGGTTTGTTGGCATGTTTTACAGGCAACGTATGCTTGTCATTGATGGCAAGTACAACAACGATGATGGCTTAAGTACAACAGCGGTGATCAATAGCGCAGTGATAATCGGGAAAGAGCAACAACCGTGATCATTGGATCGAAAATTCAGAATTCCCGATGGCTTTCAGATCTCATTGATGGCAAGTACATCAGCGATGATGGCTTAAGTACAACAATGATGATCAGGAGCACACTGATAATCAGGGAAGAGCAGCAACCGTGATCATTGGATCAACAATTCAGAATTCTCGATGGCTGTCAGATCTCAATGTAGACAAGAGGAGCATGCAGATACGGAGGATAGATCTCGGGTGTTAGATCCAAGCGCAGGGTCCGACTACCATTGGATCGAGGAGAGCCTACATGTTCTTTAAAGTGCTAAGAGAAGCATTCTTACAAAATCCTGAAAGAAGGAGGACCGTCCATCTTCGAGTAGGACACGTGGCGAAAGATCATCGTTTCGTTGACTGGAAAGTCAAAGGAACGGGGTTCCCTAACCTGCTGAATTTGCAAAATGCGAAATCCCGAAGTAAACTCCATTTCGGAGTTTCAGAGATCGAGAGTTGGAGATGTCAAAGAATATTAACCATAGGAATCCTGAAATCACGATATGCGAAATCGCGACTTAATCTGAGCCGTCAGATCAAGGTTTGATCTGGACTGTTGATCCCAGTCCATTTTGGAGTTTCACGGATTGAGAGTTGGAGATGTCAAAGAATATTAACCACAGGAATCCTGAAATCGCGATATGCGAAATCACAACTTAATTTGAGTCGTCATATCAAGGTGTGATCTGTGTAAATTCTAACCTTGTACAATATCTATTGCAAACTGATATTCAGAAAAGAACATAAAAGATACAATGGCAAATACAAACATTACACAGAGATTTTTCACCTGGAAACCCAAACCGGGAAAACCAGCATATATTATATTCATACACCTTGTGTTACATTGTTTACAATACAATATACATATAGGAGCCAGCGGCATCCAAAACCCTAACCCAATGACCTAGATTGGTCCAAAACCCTAATTCCTTAACTAGAAATAGAAAACCATCGACAAAAAACCATGTGCCGAAAAACCACCTAATATCACGTGGTCCAGGAAATATGTCGTCCCGAAAATATGTCGGCCCGGTGAAAATATGTCGGCCCGAAAAAAAAAATTCGGGGGCGCTGCCCCCAAACCCCCGCGCGGGGGGCTCCGCCCCCTTGCACCCCCCTCTAACCCCCTTGCACGCCCGACGCAGGCGCTCCAACACTACTACTCATGCAAAGAATATAACACATACCCAACATTCTCCCACTTGTTGTTTTCTTTGCACACAGGGGGTTACAGGGTTACATAGTCAACAATCTAGGGTAGCAATGCCCATGGATCCTCTACACCAAGAGAACTTCTCAGTGCTCACAG
>ML791636.1:83072-104997 GCA_009831015.1 Picea engelmannii | reverse complement strand
ATGTATGATAATGTAAAGAATGTAGATAATACTTATCATATAAAGAAAAAGAGGTTTTTACCCTGTATGGGTTTCCTCGGGAATTATCTGTCTCTGTTTTTCTCATATATGTGACTGATGCTGAATGTGCCTTTGCTTATTTCCCATTATTGTGATCATCATTGAGTGCCTTGTAAAGATTTTAAAAAAAGCATAATTGTTTAAGCAAGGTGACAACTGATTCACCCCCCCCTCTCAGTTGTCCAACATGGTTATGTCCCGAATATTGGCTATAATGTGCTAGCACATGTGTCTAATAATGATACCCCTCCTTGGTGGGGGGAAAATCTCTAGAAGAATAAGTTCTTAGCTATGGAAGAGGTATTCATGTGGGTCCTTTTGCACAATAAAACCCTCTCCTAGGAGAAATTGAAAAAGAGGAACTTCTATGGGTTGGGAAGATGAAACCTATGCAAGAAGGACATGGAATCAAATTACCACATTATCCTAGACTACACAATCACTAAGGTAGTTTGGTTGGAACTTCAATAGAATACTGGGCCTCGTTGCACTTGGACAAGAGTCTCCATCGAAATTGCTTTTAATTTTTTTTTATATAACCAACACACAAAATCCTTCCTCGCGATCCCAATGATAGTTTTCTGGGGTGTTTAGATTACTCACAACCACTCTTTGTTTGAGGATGTGAATCCCTCTCCCACCTATTGTGCCCTACAATCTTGGATATTATGACTACTTTACATCAAATTCTCCCCTCTTTTCCCACAATACCTTATCTAGAAACAATCATACAAATAGATTCTCCCTGATATTTTTTCAATGGGGCAACTCAAGGAAACTCACCTCATGGTGATATAGGGGGCATCATTTACCTCTGAGTATAACACTCCATTTCTTTCTATGCATTTATGGGACAATCTACAAACAATTTTAGCGAGCTTATGGCACTAAAACTCACCCTGCATCTTGAAAAGGAAAAAAGGGATCTCTCAACTGCAAGTTTATGGTGAGTCTTTACTAATTATCAACTGGATGAATGGGAACTTCAATATGAAAAAATACACTCTCCTACCTCTATTTTAGAAAATCAAAAGTTTTTCAATCTTTTTCTCTCGTATTACTTTCAACCATGTATACTAGGAGGAAAATTGCCTCTCGAAAGTAGGAGTGGAAATGGACAAGGGTACATGAAAAATCATTGAAAAGACCCAAACAAGCTCTTCAGAATATTTTCACATCTCATGGTTCATATTTGATTGGGGGACCTTTCTTATATGATTCATAATCGAGGGACTCATAGCCCACTCACTTTACCAACACAAATACCTATGTGGAAATTTAATTTCTTCTTCTTGATATCAGTCTTATATATATATATATCTTTGTCACATAGAAGACACTAAGCCTCTATTCCTCAATGTTGCACAAAGATCTCTCTTCTGCTCATAATGAGAAGTCCTCTTCCCTCAATATAGCCTGCACATATCTAATGACTGGCAATGGAAATGCCAATTACTGTATCTTCCCCAAAACAATTGAGACACTTAGTTACATATGTGTTCCATATGACACTTGTCTTCATGCATAGGGTTGCACTCATTGGTCATTAACGTGGAAAATTTACATTGAGTTTTTATTTTCTTCAATTAATTTGCTTCAATGCCACTACCTGTAAGGCTCTCCAACAATATTAAATAATGGTGAATTATTATCCAATGAGAAGGCTGTCAACTAATTGATTGTGCCCTAAAATAAACAACACCACTAGCTATTGAATATCTACATATCCTTGACTATGGAACAACCCTCAGATTCCTTGACGAGAAGTGCTATCACATGACTAGCATAGGGTTCAACATCCAAAGAAGTGTGGAATGTGCAAACAAGAGAGAATATGCCAAGCTCTCAAGTGAATTCTCAACTCAAGTTGTGTATCATGAGCCAATGAGGAAAATAGAGGTAGTAACTGAGCCAAGGTAGATTCTCTGAAGATCCTTGGAAAAATTTGAAGGCATGGGAGATGAAGGCATTACACTACACCAATAACAGAATTAGGGTTAGGTTTTCACCATGAGTTTGGAAAACTAGATAGTGGAACGTCCAGACAGTAGGTAAATATCCCATAGATCTCCTTGGAATTAGGTTTAGGAAAAAGGTGCATTTCAACAACAAGCCACACATGCTAAAGGTGATAGGGTTACAACATTTTTATTGCAACAAGAAAATAAGATAAGTGTGGGTTTTATCTAACCGCTAGGTTTTGGTTGTGGGAATTAGATGACAACAATACAAAGTTGGTATGAATAGATAAATACACCAAGTCATGGTCATGTTGGGAAAAAAGATAATTCTCCCAACAGTTTCATGGATGCCTAGAGGAGAGATTCACACCATGAAAAGTTAGAAAGCAAGAAAGCAATGAGTGGCATGCCCAGTAGCTATGGTAAGCTCATGAGCATCGATTAGATAGTGAAAAGCATTTGTGGGCAGTGTGAAGTTGCTTAGGTGAGGTCATAGACCATTTAGAATGCCCAAAATGGATGCATACAACGGTGGGAAAGCTCAAGTTCCCAAGTGGTGAGAGATTGACACAAAGAAGGGATAAATTCACCCAACAAACAATTGGATGCCCAAGACAATGGAGTATCGACCCATACAATATACAATTTGTCCAACATGTTTACAAAATGCCTAAGAACATTCAGAAATGCTCAGACAATGTAAATTCACCCCAAAGAGAGAGGGACTACGAGGAGAGAGAAAATTAGGTTTCAAAAGTTTTCTAATAGCTCTGGAAGGATGCCCATGGATTTCTTGTCACCCAACTCACCCAACTCACTCAACGATGGAGATCAACTGGCTGTTGAGATGGGTAAGCCGTTAAAACATTATTCTCTGTCAAAAATAAATCTCATATAGTAATAAAAAGAGATGTAGTGATTAACTCCACATACATTCAAATAATATATAGAGTAGACATTAAAAATAACCCGCAAGATACAATACAACAAAATGGTGAATTTAACCAATTGACACAGTAATAAACCAAGTCATCGAGACAATATTTCTTTTACCCTAGAACCCAATTGGGAAAACCAATCGAATGGTGCTTAGAATATTCTTCTTTTGCAATTCTATTAGTTTTTACAATTCTCTCCACCTCTGTTAGGTGTTTTATATGTACTAAAAAAGACACTAAACTACTCTCAATTAAATTGTCAACCGGGGGTAAGTAAACTTAGAGTTGTAGCAAAATATATGCCAAAGGTAAAAATGTTGGTAAGAGTATAGTCTAACTATGGAAAACAACTATCTAGGACTAATCTACTCAAGAAAACCTATCTAATGAACAAACCCTACTAAGCAAATTGAAACTAGGTAGCCTAAGTACTTTTGGGCCAAGGAATGATGGATAGTTCCTAAGAAAGCAAGTAAAACCCTTTTCAAAGAAAACTAGTTCATGACAGTAAGCAAAGGTAAACTACTAAGCAAACTAAGCAAATGATGAAAGCAAACTACCTTTAACTTTCCAAACTACATTCAATGAGAAACTACCCTATGAAAGCAATTAAATCATCAAGTAAGAAAAAACACCTATCTAACCTATTAAAGCAAATAGACAAGTAAGCAAAGACACCTAACTAACCTACTAAATCAAAAGACAAGTGAGCAAAGACAACTATCTATCCTACTAAAGAAAAGGGACAAGTAAGAAAAGACTTCTCATTGAACAACTACCTAGCCTAAGAGGCAAGTGAACTAAATGCCTAATACAAAACTATTTCTCTTGCATGAAAGGAAATTTAAATGCTCAATGCAATGCATGAAGATAAATCTAGTCTATTGGAAGTAAGAAAGACTAGCAACTAAACTTATGAAAACAAGAAACTATCTCTTCTAATTTATGAAAGCAAGAAACTAACTTTAACCTATGAAACACTCAAATGTAATATTGGTGGTTGTGTGAATGCCTTCGGGGGTGATGGATGATATCTCGATGACACTTAACAACAAAGGAGAATTCTAATGGTATAAGCTCAATACTAATTTCAATGGAAAAATGAAAGGTGTGAAGTAAACAATCCAATGAAAGCTTAGCCATGATAAAAGTAATGTTAAATACCCTACATAATCATGTATAAACCATCAACATCATGATGAGATCATCATTATCTAACTAAGAAATTCAATTGCATCTTAATCAATTAAAGGAAAATGCGTGAAAGGAAACTATACTATGTCTAGTTTAATCATTCAAGCTATGATAAGAAAATGACTGAAAACATAAATTAAAAACATGATATTAAAAAGTGAATTGACAATTACATTTAACCAATAACTAAGCAAGTGAAATTTATCTAAAACTGAAGTAAGCAAGCTATGATTCAAAAACTGGAAGCAAATATATCCATCCATCAATCTTTGTTAGAAGAAACTTAGATTAAAACTATGCTCTATTCTAATTAAAAATATGTTCTAAGCTTGATTGTAAAAATATAAAAGAAAACACAATTTATCATCTAACTACATCCATGGTTAGTATAATGAGAGAGAGACTTTTTAATTGCACACAGAATTAGTAAAGAGACTTAGAGACTTGCAATCCTTTTCTAATCTATAAAGTCAACACATACTATCACAAATCATCATCCAACCTGCAAAAAGAAGTAAAACAGTAAGCTACAACAAACTAATTAATTAAATAAAAATATACATGCACAGGAAAATGAAAAGACAATTTAAATTAAAAAAAATGAAAAATAGACATGAAGACAGTTACCAGACTACTGGTGGGGCCCCCACCAAGTCGTGGTCACTCTCTAAAATCACACCACGACCTCAACAGGCCAACTTCACCATAAAAATCCAAAAACACAGTTTTGGCACTATTCTGGCAATGTAAAACTAGAAACAGAGAAAAATCATTTTTCTGGCAATTCTAATGCTTATGCTACTTGGTTAACAATCTAATGATCATCCTATTGGTATTTATAAGCTTACAACCCAGGTGGTCGACCACAGGAGGGTCGAACCACCTCTAAATTTGGCAAATTACATTAAATGCATCCATAGCTAACAAAATGGAGGAACCCAATAAGCGCCCTCTTTGGATAGCTAAAATCGAGTTGTCTTGAGCTTAGTAGCTAGAGGGGGCGATGACAAACAAAACCCATGTGCTTGATTTGTCCACCACTGGCCGCCAATACCATAACCGCCAACTTGCCTTGCGTTTTTGTGCAATACTGGGTGACAGAACGAGTGCCGGATCAAGTACCGGAACGAGTGTTGGATCAAGTGCAGGACCAAGAAACATGGTGCGTTTTTCCTTGTAATAGCAGAAAAACATGAATTAACTCTTGAAAACCATAAAATATGATAAATTAAACTTGATTGAATCACAAAACACGAATTATACATACCTCATGCCGATTATATAATTTTACCATAAAATTATTCAAAAAGCTCCTTTGAAAGATAAAAATGCATATATACATATGAAAAAAAGTGTATAATAACGTCATAAAGATGATCATATCTTGGGCTCAACATACCCCCACACCGACGATTTTGCAGGTCCCACTGCAAACAAAAATAAGTCATCCCTTAGAACTAGGATTGCTGAGAAGGGTCAGCTTTAGAAGCCTCTCCTTCTTGCTATGTAGGGTTAGCCTTGTGCCTCTTATGTTGCTTTAATTGTGCTCTTAAGCTGTGGTTAGATTAGGTCATCCCATCGACCAACCGCTGAAGGGAGTTAACTTTTGCCTGAAGGATTGCATTGTCATGATGAAGGTGTGCATCTATTGTGTTCCTCTCTTCTAATTGTTGGAGAAGCTGATAGTTTTCCCTTTGTAGCTCCTCTATAGTTGGGGTAGAATCAATAATCTCTGAGGAAGGCTTAGGCCCTTTGAGAGATGGGGAAAATTTATCAATTTTAGGATCAAGAGTGGGCATGGCTGAAGTAGGTGTGATGGGAGATCGGAAAGGTGAGGTAGGTTCTGATTTTGTTTTCCTTATTGGCTCTAATCCATCCGCAAAGACTTCTCTAGGTTGCTTATGAGGGCTCTCAAGGTTAGAGGATACTTGGATAGGATCCGAAGCAGGTGGAGGCTTTGCATAAGGCTTGGTTCTTATGTTTTGGGTACTCTTCCAAAAGGGTCCCTTACCAAATCGGTTGGATCCTCTCTTGTTTGTGGGAATGATGGGAAAGTCTTGCTACATTACTTCTTGGGGATTCTTAGGTGTAGGATCAAGAGAAAATGAAGGCATTGGGGGGTCAACAACAGGCTTCTTTTGGTCTTTATTCTTGGTCTTTTTCCCCGATGAAGAAGTAGGAATATCAACAAGCTTTTAGTATTGTTCCGACAAAGAGGGAGTTTGTGCAAGGGAGTTTGGAGTTTTTGGAGAGTGAGGCTTGGATGGAGAGATAGTTTTTAGGATAAGTGGATTTTTGCCGGTCTTAACTGTCAAGTGAGGATTTGCAAACTGGTAGATAAAGGAATCCCAACTTTTCCCCTACTTCTCTAGTTTGGTAAGAACGAGGAGTTTGATCAAACTGTGGTGGAAGAGACTATTGTGGGGGTTGGTCACATTTTTCCTCACTTGAGAGGACATTTTTTCCAAGCTTTTGAGAAAATAAAAGGGAAAGTTCAAAGGTTTATTGAATAGAAAATGAGCCAGCAATCTAAAGTGACAAGCTTTGAAGGTGGAGTATCTACCTTCACATGTAATTAACCTTGTGATGATGATAAGGGGATTGACCAATTCTGGCTTTATCCACTCCTTAACATACCCTTTCGCTCCTGAAATGCTCTCGAATTTGGGCGTAAACACCCTGTTGTAACTTGAGCGCGACAATTGATGATTCTTGAACCACCTATCTCCCATTCTTGGAAGTTTTGTTGCAGCAACAGTTGACTCTTCTGTGACTGCAAAGTTGAGAGACCCTACATGTGCTATATTTCCATCAAAACCAACTGCAAATTGCATAGAAAGGCCGCCATCATGGCCTTGAAAACTCGACAGAAATGCCCCCCAACCAACACGCAAGAACACTTTCCTACACTATGCGAATTCTGGAATGGCAAACAAGTCTGCATAGGAGGATGGTTCGTATCTCTTAGGCATTGTGACAGGGTGTGAATTCACCAAGCAAGGGAGAAATTGAGCCACACAGAGACATGAATTGGGCATGGTCTGAGTGCAATTAGAATAGAGGGAAAATTTTACCAAGCAAGGATTCAAACAAGCCAAGAAATGGCACGGGTTTAACATAGTCTGAGTGTGATTAGAACAGAGGGCGAATTCGACAGAGGTTGGGCACGATTACTTAATGCAGGGAAGAGAAAATGGAAAGGGAAAATGAAACAATAGAGTGCCCAACCTGATTTTGGATGCTCTTATGGTGGAGTACATTGCCCACATGTGCGTGTGAGCTACCATGTGTGGGAGATTCGAATTTGATGGCAAGCTTGGTAGCAATGGAGTGGTGCGTACTTATATCAATGTCCAAGTCTTTTGACTTGGACATTTGATCATAACCACATGAAACATCTTTTAATCATTGCCTGTAACAAATTTAATTAAATGTGATTGAATTCTAGTTCCCTGGAATCTAGGAAAGTTATTGGTATGCAATGCAATGGCACTTCAAATGACACTTTAAACGGCTTTGCATCTGACACCTCATCCAGTACTTCATCTGGTACCCCTGTGTTAAGTGCATTTTCGCCTCTTTTAATGGACAACCTGCAATTTTGAAGTATTTTTGACAACCATAGTGGTTAATGAGCAGAGGCAGAGTGCTCCATGCTTACTCATTCTTCCTGTATATGACATATAGTGTCAAAACCTATAATGAACGGGTTATAGCAAGCATAAAACATGTATTTTCAAACCTACAGTATGTAGCTTGTAATGGAAGATAACCAATAAAGAGTGGTCTGTTAAGCATGAGTTCAGTAATGTATAACACACAGGAGTTAAGAATTTAAAAATAACATGACTATCAAAGTAATAACCTGTATCATGGTAATAATACAAAAATTCTTGCAAAGACTCTTTTCTCTAGGAAATAATCACTTGTCAGCTCATGAACCCCTCCCCCACACTTAAGTATAGGAAACTAGCCAGTATCCCCCAATAGCCGAATATTTACAGTATGTCAAGTGTAAAGATGAAATTTCATAGATTGGTCTGACGAGATAGTTAGGAGATGGCCCCACCTATAGAATAAGAGATCCTATATATAGATAAGAAGAGGCAGGCAAGAGAGTTTCAAGATAGTCTTAGAGTCATTTCCCAATGGAAAATTGATGAGATTCATTAACCTTAGCTTAACCACACATACTCCATGTCAGCTTTGTCTGCAAGTAATGTTGTACATTAGGACAAATTTAGATTTATTATTTATTTTTGTCAGATCATCATCCTCGCTAGGTAGAATTCCCTGCTGCCAGCAAGCCTGTTCAGTACTCCACTGGGTTTACCTAGTCATACCATAGGCCGATACCCACTGCCAACAGACCTATTCAGTATCCCGGTGGGTTAGTCTCTTAAACCCTCAGAGACTGGCCCTCCATCCTTTAAGATTTTAGTATAAGATTGCTTATGCAAGAAGATGGGGGAACAACTCTGAAACAACTTTTCTTTCTTTTTTCTTTTCAATTGGGATGGTATTTATGTTAGAGGATGAATTTCCTCTATAGTGTTTAGTGGTTTTCCTGATGTAAGGGGTACTTAAGTGGACATGGACTATCTAAATATATGATATAATTAAGCTATTTAGTGTGTAGTGGATGGTACCATTGATAAACAACATAAAGGTATCTCTAGGCTCAACTTACTTTCTTCCTTTGTAATTATTGTGACGTTTCCATGACTAACTACTAATTAGACTTCCTTGTTACTCTATGATAAAAACACTTGACTCACTTACTCAGGTTTCTTGGAAAAACTGTACAAGAGACCTCTAGGCTTGATAGTTACGGCATCACCTCCTTATATAGTGGTGAAGAGTTTCAAGAGCAACTGCTTTAGAATGCCTTAAAAGTGATAATTTTGCAAAAACATGGCTAATTACAGTAAGTCACTACTCATTTGATGCTTTAGCAAACACAAAATTCAAGTATAACAATGTTTTGATGAAAGATCCTTGAAACTGTGTACTCCCGGTGAAATAATTATTTACTTAAACCTCTTAGAATTGCCTTATTAACAAAAACTATTTACATATATACAATAGGAAATATTTAAAAAAAAAACCTTTCAAGAACAAGGGGGGGATTCCCCATCTACTAAGGCCAATGCCTTGTCAGCTGACATGACCTGTAGAAAATCCTCTCTGGAAATGGGCTTATGATAAAACTTAAGTCGGTGTCCATTTACCACAAAGGAGACTTGTCCATCATCAATTGTTTTAATTTTTACAGCTCCATTGTCATATACAATGTCTACCTCGTAAGGGCCCAACCAACAGGTGGTAAGTTTTCCTTTGAATGTTTTGAATCAGGAATCAAACAATAGAGCCCAATCACCAGGATGGAAGTGCTTCTTCTTAATAAACTTGTCATGCCACTTGCTCCTCTGGTTTTGGACTAATATCGTCCATTGGATGGCATCTTGCCTGATTTCATCCAACTCATTCAACTATAGGGCTCGTTGATTTTGATCCTCATCCAGGTTCAATCTTAATTCTGTGGCAATACAGAAGGTCCTTACTTGGAATTCTATTGGTAAAAGTACTTGTTTCCATACACTAGCTCATAAGGGGTATGTCCAGTGGTATTTCTCTAGGTAGTTTGGTATGCCCACAAAGCCTCTCGGAGCCTATCAACCCAATCTCGGTGATGTAATTGAACAGTCTTGGTCAAGATAGCTTCCAGAACTTTGTTTGTGGACTCTACCTGACCATTGGCTTGCGGGTGGTATGGAGAATATTTACCTTGTTTAATCCCATATTTCTCTGTTAGCTCTTTCATCAGCTTGGAAGTAAATTGAGTGCCTTGGTTGGTAACGATTTCATGAGGGACACCGAAGTGGGTAAAGATGTCTTCATAGATGAATTCGACAACAAGCTTCTCCGTGGCCCTAAATAGATCTTTTTCCTCTACCCATTTGGTGACATAGTCCATACAAACCAAGATATAATTCTTCCTAGGGGACATGGGTGAAATTGGTCCTACAAAGTTGAGGGCCCATTTTTCGAAGGGTTCTATCATAACTTGGGCCTACAAAGGAATTTTGTCAGATGATGTAGGTCTACCTATCCTTTGGAAACTATCACAACTTCTCACATACTTTGAAGCATCTTTGAAAATGCTAGGCCAATAGTAACCTGAATGTAACACCTTATATGTTGTACGCTTGTTAGAGAAATGGCCACTGCATGGTCCATCATGACAACTTCATAGTATATGAGGTACCTCGTCCTCTCGGACACATGTACGAATAATCAAATCAAGACCTGTGCGAAAAAGTTCATGACCAACCCAAGAGTAATTAGCACTTTGTGTAATAATTTTCCACTTTTCACGAGGTGACAAATGAGACGGTAACTTCCTAGTAGCCAGATAGTTTTCCATATCCACAAACCATGGGGTAGTGACAAAAAGGGAAAAGAGATGCTCATCTGTGAAACTATCATCTATAGGGATGTCATCATCCTTGTTCTTTATTCGAGAAAGAAATTCAGCTACTACATTATCCTTTCTAGGTCGATCAAGCACAATGATATTAAATTCTTTCAATAACAAGAGCCACCTAGTCACTCGGCCATTAGTTATAGGTTTATTCATGCAGAATCTAATGGTGGAATGATCAGTGTGTACAAATAATTCATAACCTGTAATGTAATGACGAAACTTGTTAATAACATGAACAACTGCCAAAAAATCTTTCTCAGTGACTGTGTAGTTCAACTCGGTAGGGGACAAGTTCTTTCTTACAAAATAAATGGCATAGGACTGTTGGTCCTCTTTCTGCCCTAATACCCCTTCGATTGCAGTGTCGAAGGAATCAGTGGATATATGAAATGGGAGAGTCCAATTGGGCCCTCTAATAATTGGTGCCACAGACAGCTTGGCTTTCAGGGTTTCAAAGGCAGTTTGAAAATGCTCATTCCAAAGAAAATCAACATCTTTTATCAATAATCCAAACATAGGTGCAACAATATTTGTAAAATTTTCAATAAACTGTCGGTAATATCTGACATGTCAAAGAAATCTTCTCACCTCTTTCTGAGTCTTGGGGGGTGGAAGTCTAATAATGACCTCAATCTTTGCAGGATCGACTTTTATTCCTTCAAATGAAACATGATGTCCTAGAACCACTCCTTCAGTTAACAACATTTTTCATTTTTCGTGACTTAGGGATAGGTTCGTTTCCTGGCATCTGATGAGGACTTTTTCTAAGTTGTCTAAGGCTTCCTGGTAAGTGTTGCCATAAACTATGAATTCATCCATGTAGACCTCCACACAATCATGAATAAGATCAACACATATCCCTAATACTGCTCGTTGAAATGTGGCAGGAGCATTACACAATCTAAATGGTAATACCCTATAGGCATAGGTGCCACAAGGACAGGTAAAGGTAGTCTTTTCCTAGTCCTCGGGTGCTATAAGAATCTAGTTGTACCTTCTGTACCCATCTAGAAAGGAAAAATACTTCTTTCTAGACAAGGTATCTAGAACTTGGTCAATGAAAGGAAGAGGAAAGTATTCTTTCAGAGTGGCCTTGTTGAGTTTTTGGAAATCAACACAGATTATCCATTTCTCGGTCACCTTCTTTGGAACCACTACTAGCAGGGATACCCACTTACTGTCAGAGATGGGATAGATAAATTTGACATTTAGAAACTTTTGAATCTCCTCCTTGACTATATCTTTGAGTGTTGGGTTCATCCTTCTCTGGGGTTGCCTAACATGTGTCACTTCCCCTTGGGTGTATATATCTTGGATGCATGTGTCAGGATGTATACCCTTCATGTCAGTGTATTCCCAGGAAAATGCTCCTGATTGTTGTATCTAGCCTAGAGTTTATATGTAAAAATTTCCCTGGACTAATCTCATAGGGCATAGTATAAGACATGGCAGACTCATCTATTTCAAAAATAAAATATGCCGAAGACAAAATGGATGGATCTAAGTGTTCTTGAAATTCATCCCCAAACATGTATGCAAATTGGGGAAAAGACTATGGAAAATCCACACATGTAATAGCAGAAATGAATTGGTTTAGCACATTTTCTAGTGTATGCTCCTGAAGTGCCCTTGCTTGGTCACTAAGAAATACGAGTTCTTCCTAGTCTTCGTTCTCGTATCGACATTAAAGCCACCATATATTTTCCATAATAGGTTGAGATGGAGGGTAAATGGTGAGCTTCTGGATAGAGAGACCATTCGAGATGGTCATTTCTCCTTCTCTACAACCAATAAATGCATTGGCTATGGCTAGACAAGGTCTTCCCAAAATAACGGGATGGCCTTAGGCAGGATCCTTTGAATGAATGACAAGAAAATCTATGGGGTACTCCCATGAGGCTAAAGTAACCATGACATTATCTAAAATCCCTTCAGGTATAACCCTAGTCTTATATGATAATTCCAAAATGGTTGGGGTAGGCCAACGAAGAGGTTGTAACTGCAATTGTTCCAAGGTAGTAGAGGTCATAACATTGATGGATGCCCCTAGGTATATGAGAGTGTTTTCGATGGAGACCTCCTTAATGGTTATGGTCACTACGGGGTTTCCTGGATTCCCATAATTTGCTAGTTTTGGCTACTCTAATATGTACTTTGAGAGTCCTCCTACCAAATGTACTGTAGGAGGGTCCTTTTGCTTCCTACCTGGCTTCTTGATACACATTTCTTTGACTACCTTACTATAGATTGGAATGTCTTTAATGGCTTGAAGTAGGGGAATTTTGACACAAATATTTTTCAATTCATTCAAAATGTCAAATTCCGGTCGGGTGGTAGGTTTCTCGTTTACCAATTGGTCTGGATAAGGAGGGACCTTCATAATTTGTGAAGGTTCATTTTGGGGAAGCTTGGGTTCTTGATTCTTCGGGATAGTAACATCTTCCCACCTTGTGTCATCCGTGGGTTATTGGGTGGTTTCCTCTTCTTCTTCTTCCTGGATGACTACTGAAGGTCTTTGCCTATCTAGAACTTTTCCCGATCTTAGTTTCATTTCCTATAATGGAACAGGAGTAATCACATATGTCAGGAAGGCCTGCATCTCAACATTGTTAAGAGGTTGAGGGGGATTATTATTGGGGTTCGACACTGGCTGTTCCCGTAATAGTGTCGGTTTTGGGGAGCTTTCATTTTTAAATTGGAGTGGTTGTTGCTATGGGATAAGAGGTAAAGGTGGTGGAACAAAACCTGGCAAAGGCTGCAGAGTGTTTAATGAGAACTGAGAATAAGGATGGTTGTACATAGGAATAGGTGGATCTTGAGGATTTCCTTGGTTGTGTCCTCCCCTCCATCCTTGAATCCAAGGATGTTGGTACTGAGTAGACCAATGTTTCCAACCTGGTGAGTTCCACTATTGTTGTTGATAATAGGGTGGAACTTGAGACTATAGATCTGGGTGTGTGGGTTGATTCCTAGGCTGCCATGGCCTCCTAGGTGCATAAGAAGACTTCCCAGGGTCTCCACTCCTATAGATGGCTAATAAACCGGACAAAGATGGACATTTTTTAGTCACATGGTCTTCTATACAGAAGCCACAAACTGAAATTTTATCTAATGGGCATTCCCTTGAGGAATGCTTCCTCCTGCATCTTGGGCAATATATGCTCATTGCTGCATTTTCCTCCTCCTATTTCTTTTTGAGTTTAAGGGTATCCAATTGGGAAGCTATTGTGCTTAGGATATCTATCTTAGAGTTTTCTAAAAGGTTCCTTATCTCTTCTCTCGTAATACCACCTGAACTAACTGGTTTTAAGCTTCTATTGTAAGGGTCCCGAACATTCTTTCCTGTTTTGGCTCTACTCCTTGAGTAGTTTTTACACATTTCACATATTTCAACAAATGGTTTATGAGAGATGTCCCCTGATGCCATCAGGTTAAGCACCTCTAGATATTATCCTAAAATTCCCTTAAGGAAAAGAGTCCTAACTGCATCCTCTGGGAGATCATGGTATTTTGACTTCTGGGAGATATAACCATATCTTTCCATATAGTCTTCAAGGGTCTCATCTTCTAACTGTTGGACTTTAAAGATGTCGTTACGAGACTCTTTGGTCTTGCATTGGTCTTGGTACTTCTTAAGAAAGATGTCTTTCATGGATTCCCAAGACCTAATATTGGATTCTCCCAATCCCATGAACCATCTTAATGTAGAGTCTTTGAGGGTGGCAGGAAAGAGTTTTAATTTTTGGGCATCTTGCACATAGTTGTAGCTCCTACAAAAGATGTCAAATTCAGATAGGAAGGTGTCTAGATCTTCACTGTTTTTACCATAAAAGGTAGGCAGTGCTGAGAGAGGAATATTCTTCATGTTGACATTCAGAGTGGTGTCTAAAATCGGAAACCTGAAGGTAGTTTCAGTTTGGTTTCCAATTTCTTCTTCCTCTCCATGTCTTACATTGTTATGGTCCTCCTGATCATCCATATTGGCTTGGTTTCCAAAAAGAGAGTTCCTAAGTGGTTTTATCTTTGAAGAGAACAAGGTTTCCCTTTGATGAAAAGGTCTTCCTACTGATTGGATGTCTGGGACTCTAGTCAAGCTGGTTGAGATTATTGGTGCCAATTTTTTTTGTGTTAATCTAAGAGATAATCACATTGGCTGAGCTACCAACAAAATATTCACCTGTTCAGGGTCTATGATATCCTTAAAATTAGATTCCCCTGGTGGTGGTGTAAAAGAAAAGGTTGTATTGTTTGGTTCCGTGGAAGACTCGAGTGGTCTTGCCTCCTATCCTAATATGATTGATGCTTCAATTTCTTGTTCTATAGTGCTCCCTGTGTTAGTCCCTTCAGAGACTATTTTATCTCCTTGGGTTGAGCTAGCTCATGTTTTTCGGTATTGGTCTGCGGATTTTATAAGCGGAACGTTCCTTCCCCCAAAGAGATCGGAAGGAACCTTGGTTGAAAGGTTTGATTTTGATTTAATGTATCTACCTTGTGGGTCTCTAGGCCTATTCATGAAAGTAAACAAAAAGAAAAACTACTATTGGGTTTGGGGGAACTTGCTATAGCAGATGTGCAAGTTCTTACCTTTCGTCTTAAAGTTTCCCCGCCACCAAACTAATGATAAGGTCTAAGGATGATCTAATTTTCAATTACTTCTTACCTTAAGACAACTCCCTGACAACGATGCCAAAATGTTAGGTGTTTTATATGTACTAAAAAAGACACTAAACTACCCTCAATTAAATTGTCAACCTGGGGTAAGTAAACTTAGATTTGTAGCAAAATATATGCCAAAGGTAAAAAGGTTGGTAGGAGTATAGTCTAACTACGAAAAGAAACTATTTAGGGCTAATCTACTCAAGCAAATCTATCTAATGAACAAACCCTACTAAACAAATTGAAACTAGGTAACCTAAGTACTTTTGGGCCAAGCACTGATGGATAGTTCCTAAGAAAGAAAGTAAAAACCCTATTCAAAGCAAACTAGTTCATGACAGTAAGAAAAGGTAAACTACTAAGCAAACTAAGCAAATGATGAAAACAAACTACCTTTAACTTTCCAACCTACATTCAATGAGAAAATACCCTATGCAAGCAATTAAATAATCAAGTAAGCAAAAGAACCTATCTAACCTATTAAAGCAAATAGACAAGTAAGCAAAGACACCTAACTAACCTACTAAAGCAAAAGACAAGTAAGCAAAGACAACTATCTATCCTACTAAAGCAAAGGGACAAGTAAGTAAAGACTTCTCATTAAACAACTACATGGCCTAACAGGCAAGTGAACTAAATGCCTAATGCAAAACTATTTCTCTTGCATGAAAGGAAATTTAAATGCTCAATGCAATGCATGAAGGGAAATCTAGTCTATTGCAAGCAAGAAGGATTAACAACTAAAATTATGAAAATAGGAAACTATCTCTTCTAATTTATGAAAGCAAGAAACTAACTTTAACCTATGAAACAATCAAATGTAATGATGGTGGTTGTTTGAATGCCTTCGGTGGTGACGGATGATATCTCGATGACACTTGACAACAAAGGACAATTCTAATGGTATAAGCTCAATATTAATTTCAATGGAAAAATGAAAGGTGTGAAGTAAACAATCCAATGAAAACTTAGCCATGATAAAAGTAATGTTAAATACCCTACATAATCATGTATAAACCATCAACATCCTGATGAGATCATCATTATCTAACTAAGAAATTCAATTGCATCTTAATCTATGAAAGGAAATTGCATGAAAGGAAACTATACTATGTCTAGTTTAATCATTCAAGCTATGATAAGAAAATGACTGAAAACAGAAATTAAAAACATGATATTAAAAAGTGAATTGACAATTACATTTAACCAATAACTAAGCAAGTGAAATCTATCTAAAACTGAAGTAAGCAAGCTATGATTCAAAAACTGGAAGCAAATATATCCATCCATCAATCTTTGTCAGAAGAAACTCATATTAAAACTATGCTCTGTTCTAATTAAAAATCTGTTCTAAGCTTGACTGTAAAAATATAAAAGAAAGCACAATTTATCATCTAACTGCATGCGGGGTTAGTATAATGAGAGAGAGACTTTTTAATTGCACACGGAATTAGTAAAGAGACTTAGATACTTGCAAGCCTTTTCTAATCTATAAAATCAACACATACTATCACAAATCATCATCTAACCTGCAAAAAAAGTAAAACAGTAAGCTACAACAAACTAATTAATTAAATAAAAATATACATTCACAGGAAAATGAAAAGACAATTTAAATTAAAAAAATGCAAAATAGACATGAAGACAGTTACCAGACTGCTGGTGTGCCCCCCATCAAGTCGTGGTCACTCTCTAAAAGCACACCACGACCTCAGCAGGCCAAATTCACCATAAAAATCCAAAAATGCAGTTTTGGCACTATTTTGGCAATGTAAAACTAGAAACAGAGCAAAATCGTTTTTTCTGGCAATTCTAATGCTTATGCTACTTGGTTAACAATCTAATGATCATCCTATTGGTATTTATAAGCTTGCAACCCAGGTGGTCGACCACAGGAGGGTCGAACCACCTCTAAATTCGACAAATTACATTAAATGCATCCATGACTAACAAAATGGAGGAACCCAATAAGCACCCTCTTTGGCCAATTAAAATCGAGTTGTCTTGAGCTTAGTAACTAGAGGGGGCAATGACAAACAAAACCCATGTGCTCTATTTGTCCACCATTGGCCGCCAATACCATAACCGCCAACTTGCCTTGCGTTTTTGTGCAATATTGGGTGTCGAAACGAGTGTTGGATCAAGTACCAGAATGAGTGCTGAATCAAGTGCCGAAATGAGTGCCAGACCAAGAAACATGGTGCGTTTTGCCCTGTAACAGAAGAAAAACATGAATTAATTCTTGGAAACCATAAAATATGATAAATTAAACTTGATTGAATCACAAAACACAAATTATACGTACCTCATGCCGATTATATCATTTTATCATAAACATTTTCAAAAATCTCCTTTGAAAGATAAAAACGCATATATGCATATGACAAAAAGTGTATAATAATGTCATGAATATGATCATATCCCGGGCCCAACAACCTCCTTGGCCAAAATCCCTTTGAGTATGAGCGAGAGTGAAGAAATAGGGAGAGATAAGGGGTAAGGGAAGGCCAACAACCATGGATCTTCACTCCCCATTATTTAGTCTTCTCTTCTTGTCATTGCAATTATTTTCTTTAATCTTTTTGTTATATTGTTATTTGGATTATTCCACATAAACTTGCATTGTTTTATGTGTCTTACATAATGCATATTGATTTTCAATTTGTTTTGCAGGTACTGAGTCTTATCTATTCTTAAATCCAGATCCATTTCATATCACACCTCCCCACTAAGAGGTATTTTGGTCTCCAAAAGATCTAGAAAACCAATCTATATTAATGTTGTCTGCTTCTCTAAAACATGGCTCTGACGATGACTTATGGATCTGGCTACTGGCTTTGGTCCCTAGCTATGGCTCTGGCTCTGGTTATGTCCCATAGTGCAACACTATTCTCACTGACTCTTGGCTTTGTGCAATCTTTGAATCTGAACTCTAGACTTCACACTCATTCCTATCTCCCTCTCTGAATTAGAGACAATCCATCTCAGCTACCAACGAAGCCAAGTCGAATGTTCGTTTTCTTAGTGTGACCCCAACATGCTATTATCACACAAAAAATCCTCAAGTGTGGTTTCATTCCTCTGCTAGGATTAGTTGTTTTTCATCATGGAAGCAACCCTTTGTTGGACAACTGAGAGGGGGGGGTGAATCAGTTGTTACTGTGCTTAAACATTATGGTTCTTTTAAACTCTTTGTAGAGATACTAAATGATGATCACAATAATGTAGGAAAATAAACAATGGCACTTTCAGCATCATTCACATATATGAGAAACATAGAGACAGATATTTCCTGAGGAAACCCATGCAGGGTAAAAACCTCTTTTTCTTTATATGATAAGTAATAATTACATTCTTTATAGTATCATACATATGAGCACCAAATCATAATGAGGCTACGACCTCAGTTTTGCAAGCTGCAACTTGCTGAGAGAACCAACTCTCTGTTTTCTCTAGCACCCACTAGAGGGAAGCACCAACTCCCTGGTTTCTCTAGCACCAACTAGAAGGAAGCACCAACTCCCTGGTTTTTCTGGCACCAACTAGAAGGAAGCACCAACTCCCTAGTTTCTCTAGCACCAACTAGAAGGAAGCACGAACTCCCTGTGTTCAAGCACCCACTTGAACCTTTGAGGACACCAGTCCTCCCTAGCTCCTCCCAACCACCCTGAAATATAAATCTTTGCTACTGAAACTTATTACAGTGATATGATGTTCAACAATGGCTTACCAGACTCATCACTGTTCTACTGCATTTCGTTTCTCTGTCTGCCTCATTGCCTTTCTGCACACATCACTTGCGCTGTCTGTTCTTTTGCTTTTTATGCTCTGTGCGCCATGTCCATTCACTGCACAGTTCCTCTTCTGTGCTATTCAGCTGCTGCACTCTCCTCCTTCTTCACACATGAATCAACTTCACCAACAACAACCACAACAAACTCCAATAGCGACAGCCACCCCATCTCTTCTCTGTACCGTGTATTTATAGCTTCTGTGCACCTTGTGCATGCAATGTTTGCAATGCCTCTACATGCTGACTCCGCACCGTTATCCTCCACCTCTCGAGTGCTCTGTCTGATCATCATCGTGACTCTTTAGCTTCTTTGGTGGTTCGCCCCGCGTGTCCAGCATCACTGTATGTTATACTAAGATTCCTTAGCCTCTCTGGCAGTTTGAGACTCTTCGTCTTCTCTGTGACAGTCGAACTCACCTTCTCTATTTCAGTTACAGGCCTCAATGCTCATCAGCTGTCAATCGCCTCCACGAACATCTTCATTCCTCTCAGAGACTCTTCACCTCCTCTGTCAGTCATCCCAAAGTGTCTTCGCATCCTCTAGTAGAAACCATCAATGGTTTCTAGAAGTTTCACTGTGTCGTGCAACAATAGCCCTCAGATCTCCTTCAGGTTAATCTATGCCATTGGATGAGCTTTATTAATCTTGCCTTTAAATCGGGTTTTGGCATTTCGGCATTCCTGTTGCATTGTGTTCTTGCTTCTCCAAGTCGTGATCCCTGAAAACGAGCTTGGTTGCTCTATCTCTTTCCTCCATCTCTTGCTGATGTGTCCAAGGGTTGTGACCACAGCCTTATGCATAAGGCGCTTTCACAATTTCGCATTTCGCGATTTTCGACACTATGCTCCGTTGACCCCAAGTCAGCGAAATTTTGATCACTTGCCACATGTCCTGTGATTCCATGGTCCAGATCTAATCTTGATTCAACGGCTACGATTGAATCGTGATTTCACGATTTCGACATTCTTGATGCATTGAGTTCTTTGCCTCTCTATGTCGTGATTCGTGAAACTCCGATATGGAGTTTGATCAATGATCCAGATCTGATCTCTATTCAACAGCTGTGATTAAATCGTGATTTCGCATATCGAGATATCGAGATTCCTGATGTCAATAATCTTGACATGTCCAACTCTCGATCCCTGATGCCTCTCCATTGACTGGAATCAACGGTCCAGATCAAAGCTTGATCTGATGGCTCAGATTACATCGTGATTTTGCATATCGCGAAATCGGGATTCCTGTGGTGAATGTTCTTTGACAACTTCAACACTCGATCCTCGAAACTCTGACAAGGACTAGAATCAATGGTCCAAATTCAACATTAATCTGACGGCTCAGATTACATCGCGATTTCACATATCGCGATATCAGGATTCCTAATGTCAATAATCTTTCACATGTCCAAGTCTCGATCCCCGAAACTCCGACAAGGACTGGAATCAACGGTCCAGATTTGATCTTGATTCAACGGCTACGATTTAAGTCGTGATTTTGCATATCGTGAAATTGAGATTCCTATTGCAATGTTTCTTTGACATTTCCAACACACGATCCTTGAAACTTCGACATGGTGTAAGTCTGCTGGTGTCACATGTGTTAAATAACTGCCACATGTCACCCTGATTCATGATTTACATGTTCTTGGCATGTTGAATCGGTCTGACACTTGTCATTACCTGGTTGTGCCACGTGTTCCTAGCTGACGTGGTCTGTTGACGTGAGTCGGGTCAACGGTCTAGATCACATCTTGATCTGACGGTTCAGATTCAGTCAGGATTTCACACATCGTGATTTCAGGATTCTTGATGTCAATATTATTTGACATCTCCAATTCTCGATCCCCAAAACTCCGACAGGGAGTCAGATCAACGGTCCACATAACCCCCTGAGATGGATGGTCCTCCTGCTTTCGGGATTTGTGAGCCCTCTACTCCTTTCACTTTTAAAGATCGTGCAAGTTTTCCTTGATCCAACGGTGGTCGGACCCTGTGCTCAGATCTAACGCCTGAGATCTATTCTCCAGATCTGCGTGCTCCTTTTGTCTTCATTCAGATTTGATGGCCATCGGGAATTCAGGATGAGATCCAGCGATCACTGGAGCTTCTCCTCTGGAGCATACTTTGTCCTTGTTTTGCCTTCACTGCATACTCTGATCTTTCCATCAATGACAAGCTTACTTTGCCTGATAATAACCTGCCAACAATCCTCTTCACTATCTCTTCTGAACTTATCAGGCTTGCCCTGCAGCGTCTTCCTAAAATACTTCTAGTGCCCGTCTGTTACATTCTTCCTGTACTCATGCCATCTTCATTGCTGTACTTTCCATCAATGACAAGCATGCACTACCTGTTAAACATTTGCCAACAATCTCCCCCTTTGGCATTGATGGCAACAAAGGCACCTAGATTCTTTTCTCCCCCTTTGACATCAATGTCAAAGAGAACATGCTCCCCTTGAGCTGTTGCAGTATTTTAGGAGGTATCAGATATTAAATCAATGCAAACTCCCCCTGATGGGATGGAGTCTTTCATTTGAGGCCTGTAGAATATTTGTATCTGAACCAGAGTCTTCTCTTTCTGATTCTTGGACCTGTTCATCTTCAGCTTCTGCTGTATCCTCTGTGCAAAATTCAAAATTTCTCACCTCTCTTACTCGGACTCCTTTATCAATCTTCTCATGAGTAGATGAGTCCCCCTGTCACTGTTATCTCTCTGCTTCTGACTATTTCCCCCCTTTGTTCCTAAAAGGTTAACTTTCCTTGACAAGGTCTTTCCTCTTGTTGTCTCTACAGGATGTCATGTACATC
The DNA here is from genome assembly GCA_009831015.1 of Picea engelmannii. Taxonomy (NCBI): domain Eukaryota; kingdom Viridiplantae; phylum Streptophyta; class Pinopsida; order Pinales; family Pinaceae; genus Picea; species Picea engelmannii. The sequence continues at coordinate 83,098 of ML791636.1, read as the reverse complement.
ATATTGTACATCAGAATGTTGTTGTC
>ML791636.1:67165-79693 GCA_009831015.1 Picea engelmannii | reverse complement strand
AGCATTCATTCCCTTAGCATTAAAGCTAAATTCTAACTTATCATCCTTGGAAGCTAGCACAACAGGCTTTATGTATCCAGTCTCTACTACATCCCATACATCATCTCCTAAGGCCATTAGGTATGTTCTCATTCTAACCTTCCGGAAGGCAAAATTTGTTCCATCAAATAGAGGAGGCCTAGTGACTGAAGTCCCTTCATGGCTTGTCATGTTTAAGCTCTAGGATATACCCTTAGATAAAAGGGGGTTGACTCTGATACCAATTGTTGGACAACTGAGAGGGGGGGTGAATCAGTTGTTACCGTGCTTAAACAATTATGGTTCTTTTAAACTCTCTGTAGAGATTCTGAATGATGATCACAATAATGCATGGAAATAAACAATGGCACTTTCAGCATCATTCACATATATGAGAAACACAGAGACAGATATTTCCTGAGGAAACCCATGCAGGGTAAAAATATATTTTTCTTTATATGATAAGTAATAATTGCATTCTTTATAGTATCATACATATGAGAACCAAATCATAATGAGGCTACGACCTCAGTTTTGCAAGCTGCAACTTGCTGAGAGCACCAAATCTCTGTTTTCTCTAGCACCCACTAGAGGGAAGCACCAACTCCCTGGTTTCTATAGCACCAACTAGAAGGAAGCACCAACTCCCTGGTTTTTCTAGCACCAACTAGAAGGAAGCACCAACTCCCTGGTTTCTCTAGCACCAACTAGAAGGAAGCACCAACTCCCTGTGTTCGAGCACCCACTTGAACTCTGTAAAAAAGTCGTATCAATGGTCCAGATCACATCTTGATCTGACGATTGCAATTACGTCGCAATTTCGCATATCTCGAAATCGAGATTCTGGTGGATGATATTACTTGACATCTCCAATTCGCGATCCTCGAAACCTTGAAAGGGACTTGGATCAACGGTCCTGATTCTATCTTGATTCAAATGGCTTCGATTAAGTCATGATTTTGCACATCGCGAAATCGAGATTCCTGTGGATGATATTACTTGACATATCCAACTCTCGATCCCCGAAACTCCGACATGGTGTGAATCTGCTGACGTCACATGTGTTGAATAACTGTCACGTGTCACCCTGATTTGTTACTTACATGTGCTTGGCATGTTGAATCGGTCTGACACTTGTCATTACCTAGTTGTGCCATGTGTTCCTAGATGACGTGGTCTACTGACGTGAGTCGGGTCGACGGTCTAGATAACATCTTGATCTGACGGTTCAGATTCAGTCGAGATTTCACACATCATGATTTCAGGATTCTTGATGTCAATATTCTTCGACATCTCCAATTCTCAATCCCCGCAACTCCGACAGGAAGTCAGATCAACGATCCACATAACCCCCTGAGATGGACGGTCCTCCTGCTTTCGGGATTTGTGAGCCCTCTACTCCTTTCACTTTTAAAGATCATGCAGGTTTTCCTCGATCCAATGGTGGTCGGACCCTGTGCTCAGATCTAACGCTTGAGATCTATCTTCCAGATCTGCGTGCTGCTTTTGTCTTCATTCATATCTGATGGAAATTGGGAATTTAGGATGAGATCCAGTGATCATTGGTGCTTCTCCTCTGGAGCGTACTTTGTCCTTGTTTTTCCTTCGCTGCATACTCTGATCTTGAAATCAATGACAAGCTTACTTTGCCTGATAATAACCTGTCAACAATCCTTTGCACTATCTCTTCTGAACTTATCGGGCTTGCTCTACAGCATCTTCCTAAAATACTTCTGGTGCCCGTCTATTACATTCTTCCTATACTCATGCCATCTTCATTGTTGTACTTGCCATCAATGACAAGCATGCGCTACCTGTTAAACATTTTCCAACACCCTTTTCGTCCATGTCAATTGAAAGTCCGTATTACATACCCTTACATGCTAGTTATAGGTTTCTTGATCATAGGTAAGTTGCTCCATCCACTGGAAAGTCATTCTTCAACCAATTCGCAATGAAAGAGACATCATCCCATGCTTGAGCTCCTTCTTCGCTCTCTCCCAATTCCATCAAACAACTACTTGCTTTGTTGTTGAGGATGACCTTGCTGTAATTTTGTATATTACAATGACATTCATAGAGAGACTACATTGAAGCACCATGTAAGTTTTAAACCTATGAATTAAAGTAATGCATATATATTCTTAAGCAAAACATAAACTAATCAATGGCTCATACACAAAGTACACAAATATTTATACCAGAAACCCTTAATCGGGAGAAAACCTTTCAACGCTTCATTGTATTAATTTCACTATTCACCATACAATATATATACAATGTTTTTAGGTATTTCGTACATACCAAAACCCTAATCCCTTAATCTGGGATTAATTTAGAAAACCGCTAAAAAGAGCAAAATCTGCTAAAATAGAAAAAACGACAATTTTTTTTTTGGGGCATTGTGCGTAACTAGGAGGGGCCACACCTGTCCCCCCCTAGGATCCCCCTAGGAAGTGCCCGATGCACATGACACATTGAGAACTACTATAGGGATCGTCAGACACAGTTGTCAAATCTAACACACCCACACACACACATGCAAATAATATAACACATCCCCAACATTCTCCCACTTGTTGTTTTCTTTGCATCCATGGGTCCACAAGATTATATAGTCAACAATCCAGGGCAGCAATGCCCATTGTTACTCTATACCAAGAGAACTTTTTTGTTCTCAAATACTTTTTCAATGAATCTGCAAGATTCTTCAAAGTGTCAACCTTTTCCAACAACACCTTCTTTTCTTCAACAATGTCTCTCACAAAGTGATATTGAACATCAATATGCTTTGTCTTCGAATGATAAGATGGGTTCTTTTCCTGGAAGATTGCACTCTGACTGTCAAAATCTAATCTCACTGCTTGTTGTACCAACCCAATACCTGAACACAATATCTGTAACCATATTTCTTCCTTTCTTGCATGAGTGGTTGCCATGTATTCGGCTTCTGTAGTTGATAGTGCCACTACAGGTCTTTCGCTCATCCAACTGATTGCTCATCCAAATAGGTTAAACACATACCCACTTTTAGATATTCTGCAATCTATATCTCCAACCCATTTTGCATCAACAAATCCATGTATGTACACCACTCTGTCCAATCCTAGTCTTCCTTGGTAGCACATGTTGTACATGATAAGTCAACTGAGAGGGGGGGGTCAATCAATTGTATAAAATTTCTTTCATTTTATAAGAAGATTACTTATTAATCAATAAATCATGCCTTTAACATTTAACTTGCAGTAATACATTTAACCAATAAATATACAATCACGTAAATGAAACAATGACACAGTGATTTTTTATGAGGAAACCCAAAAGGGAAAAACCTGTTCTTCTCATGAATGAAAGGCAAGCTCCAACTCCTCTTTACATTCTTATTTTATCTGATCTACAACCTAGATGAGGCTGCTACCTTTGTTTCTTTAGAACCTACTGAATGGAAGCTACAACTCCCAGATGTACAAGCACCAACTTGTACAAGAGACTTTTACAGTCTCCCCTTGCTCCTCCCTACCACTTTGGAATCCTTCTCTGTCACTAAGAACCTGGAAACCAACTCTTTATCTTCTCTAGCAAAGGATTCATCATTCAAGTCCTCTATGTTTATATAATCATATCAAAATCCATTCTTCTCCCCTTGATCTCTGCTATATCTTCATCATTTCTTCTCACTGTCCCTGTATGATTTTATTTCAGTTTTATATTCATTTACAGAAATGAATTTTACCTTAGAGCTATGGCTGTACCATTAATTTCATATGCACCAATGCCACACAGTCACTGCGTGTTTCTTTTTATCTTCTAGAACCCCTTCGGTTACCCCTCAAATCCCTAGAACAACGCTCCAGCAATTGAAACACCAACCGTCCAAGAACCATGATTCGGTTATGCTAACTGAATCGTAACTGAACAATTAATCGTGAAGAGAAACAATAGCCCTTCGATCAGATTTCCAAGTATCCAACACCGTTGGATTACAAGCACATGGTCTTGCGTTGATTTCGCCATTTCGCATTTTGGTATTTTGGCATTTCGACATTCCTGTGGTGAGGAGTCTCGACACTCCAAGTCACAATCCCCGAAATGGAGCCAGATCAACGGTCCACAAAACTTCATAATCTGATCCCTTCTTTTCTTAATCGATCGGATGACGGGATTTCGACGTTTTTCCCTTCGAGTCATTGTGACTCCAACATTATAAAATTCATGATCACAAAATCTCCGAAGTGATCAGACGGTTCACATAACCCATTGAGATAGGCGTTTGACAGGATTTCAGAGTTTTGCCTTTCGGGTTTTCGAGACTTACAATAGTCCCTTTCGACATTTCAGAGTTCGAGACTTTGTGATGGTGGAGTTTCTTCTTGCTATGTAAAACCCCGAAATAGAAAGTTATGATGTGATGTAAACCTGCTGACATCACACGTGGATTGACACATGCCGAATAACTGCCACATATCACTCTAATTCGTGACTTACATGTGCCTGAAATGTTGAATCAACTTGACACTTGTCATTGCCTGATTGTGCCACGTGTCCTTAGCTGACATGGTTTGCTGACGTGGTTTGTTGATGTGTCTGTTTCAGGATTTCGGGGTTCGTTACTTCAAAGGTTAAATTTCCTTTGATCTTTGATTTCCTATTCTACGAAACTCTGAAATGGAGTCTTTGACATGCTCTGATCTTTCGCATTTCACGATTTCATCATTCTTGTCATGAGTGTCCTTGACACCTCCAACTCTCGGTATCCGAAACTCCAAAATGGAGATTAGGTCGTGGTTTCGCATTTCGCAATTTCATCATTTTTGTCGTGAGTGTCCTTGACACCTCCAACTCCGGGTATCCGAAACTACGAAATGGAGATTAAGTCATGGTTTCTCATTTCATGATTTTCTGCTGTGAGTTTCTTCCTTGACTCTTGGAGTTTACGCTTCTGATCTTGCCATGCAATCATCGTTGCATTGCTGGTCTTGCCACTTTCTCTTGTTCGTCATCATCGAGCTGAGCTTGCCATCAATGAAAAACAAATACTTAGCCTTTTGTCTGCCCGTAATAAATATGCCAACAGTTTCGCGTATCGGTATGTTGAGAGACATGCTGATCTCCAAATTAGGAACCACGGTGCCTGTGAAAACTGATCCACGGTGCCTGTGCAAATTGACCAACAAACTCCCCCTTTGGCATTTTAAAGTTTGACATTAATGACAAAACCAAGCCCTATGCAAACTATGCAAACTACCCTACTGTAAACTGCCCTGTGCAAACTGCCTTACTGTGTAAACTGCTCTGTGCAAACTGAAAGCCCCGCCAACAAACTCCCCCTTTGGCATTGATGGAAAAATTTAAATCTCTTCTCCCCCTTTTGACATCTATGACAAAGGAATCAACCATACTCCCCCTGAGCAAAGAAAATCACTTGCAAATATGTATCATTTCAGTAGCAACTCCCCCTATCAATAATATTTAGTAAACCTGTGCAGTCTGATTTTTATAATGAAACCCATGCAATATTTGAGAATGAAATGAAATTACAGAGGGTAAACCCCCAACTGATCCCTGAGACTTTCAAATTGCATTTTAGATAAAGGTTTAGTAAATACATCTGCTATCTGATCCTTTGTGCCAACATATTTCACTTTAATAACTTTAGACATAACCTGCTCTCTTAGAAAATGAAATTTAATGGGAATGTGCTTTGTTTTGGAATGCATAACAGGATTTTTAAAAATACTAATTGCATTGGTATTATCACAGAAGATAGGTATAGGTTCATTATAATGAATATGTATATCTTCCAGCATCTGTTTCATCCATAGAACCTGAGTGCAACAAGTTGCAACTACAATGTATTCTGCTTCAGCAGTAGATAGAAACACTGCTGATTGTTTTTTTACTTGACCAACTTACAAGACATCCTCCAAGAAAAAATGTTGCTCCACTAGTACTCTTACTATCATCAACAAAACCTACCCAATTAGCATCAGTGAAAGCATATAAATCAAGCTGATTACCTATAGGATACCATAAACCATACTCTGTTGTCCCCTTAAGATATCTAAAAATTCTTTTGACTGCAAGTAGATGAGAAGTTTTTGGTGAAGCCTGAAACCTGCCAACTTGACAAACTACATGCATAATATCAGGTTTTGTAGTTGTAGCATAAAGAAGACTACCAATCGTAGATCTGTATACTGTCTGATCAACATATTTAGTATCATCAAACTTACTTAATTTACAACTAGTAACCATGGGAGTGCCAACTGGTTTAGAATTTTCCATCTGGAATTTCTGAAGCATTTCATTGATATATTTGGTTTGCGAAATGGAAATACCTTTATCAGATTGAGTAATTTGCAAGCCTAAGAAAAGCTTCATTTCTCCTAGTATGGACATCTCAAACTCTTTCTGCATACTTTTAGCAAACTATTTACTGAGCCTATTATCATCACTACCAAAAATGATATCATCTACATATATCTCAACAATGATAGGGCTATCATTTTCTTCTTTAATATATAGATTACTATCAGTGTTACCTTTCCTGAATCCTTGCTGCCTCAAGTAATTGTCAAGTCTGGAATACCAAGCCCTTGGTGCTTGCTTCAGGCCATACAATGCATTTTTCAACCTGTAAACATACTGTTCTACTTCTTGTACCTGAAAACCATCTAGTTGTTCCATATATACTTCTTCCTCTAAATCACCATTCAAAAATGCAGACTTTACATCCATTTGGTAAACTTTAATGTGTTTAGAACTGGCATAATCTAGAATCAGTCTAATGGATTCCATTCTTGCAACATGAGAAAAAGTTTCTCCAAAATCTATTCCTTCTACTTGTGCATACCCTTTACAAATCAATCTAGCCTTGTTTCTAGTTATTTTACCTGTTTCATCCATCTTATTTCTAAAAACCCATTTAGCCCCTATGTCATTCTTATTCAAAGGTCTAGGAACCAATTCGTATGTCTTATTCTTTTCTATTTGACTAAGTTCTTCATTCATTGCTTTCATCCAGTACTCATCTTTAATTTCTTCTTCAATATTTTTGGGTTCAATCAGAGAAAGTAAAGATACCTGTTCATGAGTTGAGGTGGATTCTTGCCTTCTGCTTCTTGTTCCAACACCTGCATTTATGTCACCAATTATCTGTTCTTGAGGGTGATTTTTCTGTATTCTCTTGCTTGGAGTCTTTGATGGAGTCATGCTTTTGGATGGAGTTGTTCCCTGTGTCAAAGTAGGAATTAATTGTTCACTGTCAGTAGCCTTAGTTTCTTTTGTTTCACTTACCTCATCATTCATTTTATGCTTGTCATCTATTTCATATATTTGATGATTCTTTTGTTTAGATTTAGACTTCAAAAATGAGGACTCATCAAATTTCACATCTATGGCTTCAACTATTTTGTTCAATCTGAAGTTGCAACATTTATAAGCTTTCCTTGAATAGGAATACCCAACTAAAATACCTTCATCTATTCTAGATTCTGTTGGTCTCCAGTTTTGATCATGTTTTTCCTATATTATATCACAAATACCTCCATTTCTATACCCAGTACCACTCCCTTTTGGCCTTGTTTTGACATAATTGACATCTCTTTACCACTCAATGGGGCTACTCAAGGTATCTTTATGTTTCAAGATATTTTTATGTATTTTGATGCTTTAAATTAACATTGAAACTAATGTGGCTTGGGTTAGGTACTATTTCTATTTTTGAAACAGGATCTGCCAGTACCGCGTACCAGCTCGCACCCTGTGGAGATACCAACGAAACTGCTAAAGATCTGCGCATTATGGCTAGAGTGGGAGACAATGCGATTTATATGACAGATGGAGTCATCACTCATATGATGATTGAAGGCACAATGATAGAACTGAGTTGTTAATACTTCATGATTCACACTTCGTGACACTACGTGTCACGAAGATGTGAAGACCATTTTTTAAACTGATCTTGAGTTATTTTCGGATCTTGGATCCGTTTGAATTAATGTATTTTTGCTTTAAACTGTTATGGAGGAGGATCTATATAAACAGAAGATCACTCCTAAGGAACGGTAGGTTATGTTATGTTATGATACACATTTCTGAATACAATTTGCTGTTGCGTTATGTTACTTTACTGTCATACGATTCGAGTATTTTCTTCTGAGTAAATGGAGCGTGAAGTATACACAGTGTTTGCGTAGAATGATTGAGTAGTTCTGATTGTTCCTTTCGGCATTTGTACCTTTTGGTTGGGCCCGCCAAACAGGTTCAAGTCACTGCTTTTCTCTGTCTTAGATTTAGTTCATTTCAGATTTTAGTGTTTGCATGCATGTTAGTTTAGAGTTTGGGAATTAACTTGTTCAGGTTCTTGCTTGATTATTCTTCAATTGTATCGTTTCCAGCATATTTATATCTTTTACATTGATGAGTATTGACAGCATGGTTGATTCCTGTAGGATTTGAAGCGTGAATTAGAATAGCTCTGTTTCTAGTTTTCAATCTGAACTTAGATTAAATTGAATGCGAGCTTGAATTTACTTTGATTTGGTTAGGATAGTTAGGTTACTCTGCTTTGTGAGGATAGTCATATTACTTTGCTCTGTTAAGTCAGTTAGGTTTCAATTGAATCAGAGGAAGCTTCCAGTACTAGTAGGTTAAGTAGGATATTTCCTTATTTTTCCTGTAGACAGATTTAGATTCATTTTCGATATTTAGATTAGAAGAATTTTAGGGAATAATCTTTCTGTTATGGCTTAGATAGAAATGGTGATGATAGATGATTAAAGGTAGAGGTAGATAGTTTTGTGAACTTACATTAGAATAGAAATAGAAGCATCTGCACTTAGGCATAGGACTGTTTTCTGTTGATGAATTACATAGGAAATGATAAGTTTCAAGGTAGTCATTAGGATTCAGTTTTTGAGAATGAGTGTGTGTTTTCTTCTAAGAATAGTCTTTAGATAGGAATTAGCTTACCCACACATATAGTGTAGCAGCTCTAAGTTTACTTTCCCTGGTTTGACAATTCAGTGTTTCAGGTTATTGAAATCTTTAATATAGAAGCCTGACATTTTTGGCGCCATTGCCGGGGAGATGTTTAAAAGGTAAGTTAGATAGTTGTCTTGATTAGTTTTAGAATGCACTTAGTTTAGTGTGGTATGTTAGTAGGTTGATAATAAGAGGAGATGTGGAAACAAGGGGTGAAAACCGACATATCAGTTATCACAGGTACTCTAAAACTCAATCTTAGTTTCTTTTCTTTCATTCAGTATGATTTCATGAGAAATAGAGATTCTAGAGGTAGATTTAGGAGAAATATAAAACCACAAAAAGAAGAAACCTCCACCCAAAAAGCGATAGAAACTGGGAATGAAATTCTGGCTGAGGAAACCATAGAACAAAACCTAGAACCAGGAAACACCATACATCAGCAAACTCAAAGTCCTAGTGATCTAGCCCTGGATGACACAGTTGATCCAGAGAAAATACAAGCTCTTCTCGGGAATCCTAACTCTGTAGTTTCACAGATAACAATTACAACTGTGGGATCAAAGGCCATAGGATCCTCAAAAGGACCAATAGGAGATAACACCTCTGATAAAAAGAATCCAGAAAGGTGGGATTTCACACCTTCACCAAAGAAAGATCGGATTGCATATACAATTCTTGGTAATCCTTTTACCATGGGAGAAAGAGGGAGAGACTTACATGGGGAACTTCATATTGAAAATGGAGGTGAAGAACAAGCATAGAATGAGTTAACACCAGAAACCACCTTTGGATTTCCTATTTTGGATTTAGTCCAGAATGTCAATATGAAAAATATCCCACTTTCAGCACTACAAACCTTCCATGGGAAAAATAGTGAAGACCCAAATGTCTTTCTTTTTGAGTTCGACATCCTGTGCAGGAGTTATAACTATCTCCAGGATGCACATAAACTGAAATTATTTCCTGCCACCCTGAAAGATTCTGCATTACGTTGGTTCATGAGTTTAGGAGAATACATCATTAGATCTTGGGAAGATATGAAGGCAAATTTTTTAAAGAAGTACCAGGACTATTGTAGAAACAAGGATTCTTGGAATGACATCATCAAAATGCAACAACAAGATGAAGAAATCCTTGAGGATTTTCTAGAAAGATTTACCTATACCCTTCAAAAATCTAAATATAATGATCTCCAGGATGAAGCAATCAAGACTCTTTTCTTAAAAGGAGTTTTGGAGGAATATATTGATACTCTCAATTTAATGGCTTCAGGAGACATTTATCAAAAAAACTTTGAAGCAATTAGTGAACTCTGTAGAACTTACTCAAGAAGTAAAGGGAAAACTGCAAAAAGTGTGAGAGATCTGGTCAACAAAAATACCAAAACATCCACATCTGGTGGAGTTACTAAAGTCGAATTGGGAAACCTTTTGGAAAATTTTAAAATAGACCTTCTAGGAACAATTGGCTCTCAATTAGACACTTTGAAGATTAAGAGAAAGCAGGAAGAGGAAAACCCTGTCCTAAGCATATTTTGCTCAAAATGCAGAAAAAGGCATCCTTTACGAGAATGTCCTTTGGACAATGTTCCTGTATGTGCAATATGTCCTGAAAATCATAAAACAGAAGATTGCCCATCCTTACCTGGATTGAAAGCAATATTTAAGGGAGGGGAAGCTCTAGGGACTCCATATGCACCTAAGAGGCCTTGGAAACCTACAAATCCAAATGCAAATGCATATCAAGAACCATCCCCACAATCTTCCAACTATTATCCACCCTTCTCTCAACAACACCCACATCCATGGAACTAGCCAAATTGGCCTTCACAAAATGCCCCTGCTCAACCTTGGTACCAGGGATGGAGGGATCCGAACTTTGGAAATAACCAATAGCAGCATGCAGTACCAATGCCCCATAATCCATACACACAGTATCCTCCAAATATGCAACAACTATTGCTTGGTTTTACTCCACCTCCATTACCACCCATTCCACAAAATCCTCAGCAGCCTCAGAATCCACCACGTCCTACCATTTTGCCCGCTCAACCCATTCCAAATACTAACCACAGATCACCTCTACCACTCCATAATGCTGATTTCTAGAATTATCCAGCTTACAATATAAACCCTATTTCTATACAAGAAGTACAGCTGAGATCTGGAAAAATTTTAAATAAAATTCAGCCCACAACAAAAACAACACCAAAGGTAATTATCGAAGAACATGAAGATGAGCCTACAGATAATTTATCAAATGAGACACCCCTGAAAGATGTTATCATTCCAAAAAATAAAGAATCTGAATCACAGCATAACACACAAACTCAGGTTCCTAAAACGCCTCCTTTTCCTGAAAGGCTGCTCCTTGAAAAACCAATTGTACAGTCTGAGTTTGACATCATGACTGAACTGAGAAATGTCTGTGTTAAGATTCCATTATTACAAGCCATAAAATATGTTCCCATATATGCCAAAACCATCAAAGAACTCTGCATTAAGAAACCAGGTCGAAAACAGAAAGATCCACCCACAATACATCTAGTCGGACAGTTATCAAATTATATTTTTGAAACACCTAAAATTGTAAAGTATGCCAACCCAAGAAACCCAATAGTTTCAGTGACTATCAACAATGTGTCTATTGGTAATACTTTAGTTGATCTAGGTGCATCCATTAATATAATTACCAGCAACACAGTGGAACTGTTACAATTAAATCAATTCCTTCGCCCTACTCCTACAGTTCTTGAACTGGCTGACAGAACCACTATAAAACCTGCTGGAGTTCTTGATGACATCCTTGTGACTTTAGCCTCGTGGGAATATCATGTTGACTTCATGATTATTCATTCAAAGGACCCCACAAAAGGCCATCCAATCATTTTAGGGAGACCTTGGTTGGCCATAGCCAACGCTTTCATAGGATGTCATGGTGGGGACATGTTTATCTCAAATGGTATTTCTTCACAGAAACTTACTCTGTTTCCACCTGCTCGGCCAGTTACAGAAGAATTATGTTGGTTGAAGTGTCCCTATTATGAGAATGATGATGAGGAATCTTTATTCTGTGCTGATGAAGTCCATGCACTGCAAGAACCTACAAAGGATGACATTTTAAGTCAGTTTCTTTCTGTGACAGAAAATGTTGAGTTTCCACAAACCTATCTTCAATATGATCAGATTTTCAGAGAGGATTTTCAGGAACGAAGTGAGTTATTTTCCTCATTTTCACCATCCATGGTTTTCACTGTTTCTGAACACTCAGGGCCACATACCATTCCAGTAGAACTTAGTCCAGGTAGATTTCTATACATCAACTCTGAATTGAGTCTCAGTCAACAGGAACAGTTGACAAAACTTTTGAAAGAACAGTGAGGGGATTTTGCTTGGGAATACACTGATATGAGGGGAGTACACCCTGACACCTGCATTCACCACATCTATATCCAACCAGGGATAACCCCAGTAAGACAGCCACAGAGACGCATGAATCCAATCCTAAAAGACTTTGTAAAAG
>ML791636.1:40042-52608 GCA_009831015.1 Picea engelmannii | reverse complement strand
TAGCAACAGGAGAAAAAATCTCACCAAAGTCAATTCCCTCTACCTGGGAATAACCTTTTGCTACTAACCGAGCTTTGTATTTCTCCACTTTTCCTTCTGCATTAAACTTCTTCTTAAACAACCATTTGCTACCAACAGATTTTATTCCAACAGGAAACTCAACTATATCCCATGCCTCATTCTTATCTAAGGCATACATTTCTTCAACCATGGCCTTTTTCCAGAGTTTAATATCCTCTGAATTCAATTCTTCCCTGATAGTTCTGGGATCATCATCAGTAATAGATAAAGAAAAATTGGAATGAAAATCAGGTGGACTATACCTTTCTGGTTGCCTTCTTTGTTTCATTGATCTCCTCAATACTAGGGTATGAGGTGCTTCTTCTTCTTCTACTTCATCTTCTTCAGATGATTCTGATTTTGCATCATACAACTCAAGTTCTATTTTCTCATGTTCGTCTTGTGTTGGTATGAATTCTTGTTTGGACACATATTTTACCTCTTTAAAAATAACATCCCGACTGTAAACAATATTCTTAGTTTATGGATTCCAAAGCTTATAACCTTTCACACCATATTTATAACTAGATTGTCCCAAGAGTCTGGAAATGAACATATCAAATTAATACACTTATCTTCTTCTGCAATCATAATATTCACAGAGACAAGTTGACTTACCAGAGTATTAAAGGCATTTAGATGTTCTGTCACATAATCTCCTTCTTCTATTCGAAGTGTTAATATTATGGTAACTGCGGGAGGTATTTACCTCCATGTGTGAACCTGACGAGAATAGAAGACTCTGGGAAGCGAGAGAAACCCTAATGAGTTGGCTAATAACCCTAGAAGCCTTGTCGACTCAAGAAGATAATTTATATTAGGCTATTATCCTCCAAGAGAAGAAGTCATCCAAAAATAATAATAATATACTGAATAGACACATATCCAGAAGGAGAAGTCGGCCCCAACAAAACTGGTAGGACTACTATAAATACAGGGTGCCAATTCTCATTTGCAGCACCTCAGAATTGCAGTTTCCTAGTTGGTGCGCACTGCAGTTGCAGTTTGGTGCACACATGTGGAGGAGGGTTGCAGGTGCAACTGCAACAACATCTATTTTCAATGTTGGCTTGGACTATCTATTGGCGAGGGTTTGGACTATCTGATCAATCTTTTGTGATGTGCTATCCTTAGGGAATGATGCGCTACCCTTTGTTTGGCTATCTAGCCTAGGGTTTTCTCCCGGAGGAATTCTCAGTCAAGGTTAAGGTGCTTAGAGGGAGGCTTCAACCTATGGTTGGGTGACAAGGGTATCGTCAATGGTAAAATGAACACACCATCTTCTATATTCTAACAGGATATGGGCCCACACCCCTTCAGTCAGCCTAAAACACTGGAAGGAAACATAGTCTCTAGATATATAGCTCGTTGAGGAACTACCGCTAGGGTTACTAGCATGAGCAGTTTCCAAAAGCACTGCAGCTAGGGTTACTGACAGAAGCAGTTGTAGAAACCCTAAACCTCTTGTTGAGGCACCTTGAGTGACAATATTGACCTAATCTCTGGATATATCAGTGTGCCCTAGCCCAACGCATCTCCTGATACTCTCAGAAGGCCAAGACGTGAAGTTTGAATTTATGGTCAAATCTAGGGTTTGACCAAGTCAAGCAAGCCATGATGAACTCTATGAAGTCTAAGAAAAATATAGATTGACCTCATCCTTGCTAAGAATAAAGTGCTGGATATTGTGAAAGGAAAGATCATGAAGCCAGAGTTTGAAGAAGGAGAAGAGAAGGAACCGTAGAACGTTGCAGCTATGGATAAGTTCAAAGACGTTGACATCAATGCCATGAGTATCATAGTGGATTCCATAAAATACCACTTGATACCCTACATATCCCATATTGACTCATCAAAGAAGATGTATGATGCCCTAACAAATCTCTTCTCAGTCAGAAACATTGGACAAGTTATGAGTCTGAAGAATGAGCTCCGTGACATGAAGATGAATGATGACGATAGCATAACATCATACTTTGTAAGGATCTCCCAGTTAAGAGATCAACTACAAGTTATTGAAGAGATCACCTTAGAAAAGGAATTGGTAAACATAGTACTCAATGGTCTTCCCAAGACATGGGATGCATTTTCCGCAAGCATGAACACAAGGAAGGAGTACATGACATTTGAAGAACTTTGGACTTACTGTGCTCAAGAATAATCAAGGATCAATGCAAAAGAGAAACCTCAAAAGAAGTACGATGATCAAGCCTTCACAGTAAGATTCAAGAACTTTAGGGACAAAAGAAAGTTCGATTCAAGAAGGAATCCAAAACAAAGAAAAGATATTTTAGAAATATAGTGCTTCAACTGTCAAAAGTACGGTCACTATAGGAACCAGTGTCTCGAGCTAAGAAAAGGAAAGAGAAACATGAAGCATCAGTTGCCGAAGAAAAGGAACCTATAAATAAGACTAAGTAGGATGGAAGAGACTTCTTCTACTAAAATGTAACAACATTCTTCTTATTTTCTGTACATATCTTGTTTGCATCGTCTCTGTACATATCTTGTTGCATTGTCTTTGTACGTATCTTGTATATCTACCTCTTGGAAGATAATGTGTTCCAAGAAGAACTATACCTATGGAAGAACAACAAGATAAGAATGAATATCATTAGATAATACACATGAAAGGATAAAATAAAAATCATGTGGAAGCTACTGCAAGATAAGTTGAATCAATCATGAAGAGACTTAGAAGTCAGACCTCAAGAGGAATTGAAGAAAGACTTATGACGATAACTAAGATGAAAGTGTGGACTCTGTCAGATAGAGGAGCTGATTATATGAACTCTTACATAAAGGAAGGATTAGGAGGGATCTAATCCTATGATCCATTGAAGATGATGAAATATATATATCCATGGTAGCAGTCATGAAAGACAACACATGTTCAGTTTAGTCATAGAAGAAGGCTTCCTCAGAAGCCTTAAAGAATTCCTGGTTGTCCATCCAGATCCGTGATCCTATGATGAAAGGAAGAAGTGGAATCTCTAGGGCATGGAATCTATAAGAAACTCCATGGACCCAAAAACTAAAGAAGAACATGAATATTCCAAGAAAGAAGAGAAACCAGAACAACCAGTCATTGTATCAAGAATCACAAGATTACTAGCCTGATATGAACTCACTAAAAGCAATCAAGCAGAAGAACTAAAAGTTATGATGAAGAACAGTGTATGGAATACTTATGAATGAAAACATTGCGAGATCCAGAACCAGAGGTTCTACCAGATGGAGGGAGAAGACTATGATGATTGATTCTTCCAGTACACCAGACCTATCTCTATAGAAGTCATTATCAGATGAATACAAAGAATGTTCTCCAGATAAATTAAATGAAGAGTGTATGAAGAGAAATCTCAAGACTTTGAGACATACTAGAAAGAGACTCCTATATGCAGATAAGAAGAAGACAACTTGGTGTAGAACCTCCAATGCACAACAAAAGCGTGGTGAAGATTTCCTATAATATCAAGATGACTACTCAGTGCATCAGATCTCATGATGACAGAAGAAGTACCACAAAGATATGTTCCAGTTCTCCAACTATGATATACTCTATTGTTCAGATCTACATGAAGCCTTCACAAGTGTTCCAGACTAAAGTACAAGTATTACATTATCCACGATGAAGTCTAGGAAGGAGAAGTAAAGCTCGAGTATATTCCCACTAATGAGAAGAAAACATATATCCTGACAAAACCTCTATCCAGAATCAAGTTTATATATTTCCGAGAGAAGATGGGGATCAGAAGATTCTCCAAACTAAGAGAAGGTATGGAAAAATGTTTTTGAAAAACATTTATTTTTGTGATTTAAATAACTCTCCAGTTAGGAGGGAGCATTTATCTTTGTAATTGAAAAATAGTCGAGATTGGACAAATGCTTTTCTGTTCAGAAAGTGGATTGAGATTTCTGACGGACAATGACTTCCCATTGTAGTTAACATGGGAGGCAGATTGATTGTTGATGTATCATAGACAATGACTTCCCACTATGTTTAACATGGGGAGTGGTGTAGGACAATCATTCTTCTTGGAAGTCACTCTGAGTAGTGGTCAAGTAGAATGGTCTGCCTCACCGGATAGTCATTCTTTCGAAGTTCACAGTTGTGAGCAGTTTCGAAGAATGGTCTTTTTTGGAGGTTGATGCAGGACAAACATTCCTCTGGGTTATACAGTCTCTCTAGGTTACACTTTGTTTAGTTTGGGAGGAATCGCCCAGGGTGGGTAATAATCCAGGCTCAACAATCAAGGACAATCATTCCTTAGCGTTTATACATTCTCTCTAGGGTGCACTTTAATTAGTGTAGGAGGAATGGTCCAGGGTGAGGAATGGTCCAAACATTTCTTAGGGTTTATACATTCTGTATAGGGTGCACTTTAATTAGTGTAGGAAGAATGGCCCAGGGTGAGAAATGGTCCAGGCTCAGAAATCAGAAATAATCCTTCTTCCTTGTTTGTGAAGAATATGGAAAATAACCCATTGCTGATGAGGGAAGATATTCTTTCAGATCTCACAAACGTGAGTGAAATATTGGCCTAGAGGATTTAGTTTATCTTTAACAATATTTTTCTATGCAGGATGGAATCAGATGATTGTTATGGAGATTACCTGTCTCTAGACTGTAGAGATATACTACTGTGGTGGATATGTTCCAATGTTCGTGAGGAAAATATTCTTTCAGAGCTCACAAATGTGAGTGAAAGATTGGCCAAGATAATACAATCTATATCATAACATTGTTTCTGTGCATATTGCTATCAGATGTTTGTTATGAAGACTATATGACAATAAATGAAGATTACTGTGGCAGATATTCTTTCAGAGATCACAGATGTGAATGAAATATTGGCCCAGACAAATCAATTTATATCATAACATTGTTTCTATGCAGGATGCTATCAGATGTTTGTTATGAAGACTGTATGATAGTAGATGAGGACTACTATGGTGAATATGTTTCACTGTTCGCAACCATACGTTGTTGATCAAGTACTTGTGTGTTACTTGATGTGGTAGTGAACCACTAGATTGTAGTTATGTATTACTATGAATAAACACAGTTGTGCTCTATCCTTGTTCTAACTACCTTGAAGACTATCAACAGTTTATTGGAGATAATGATCATTCATATGGATGATGAACAGAGATTTTCCATACGGAAAACAGTTCAGAACTTTTACTCTTGTATCACTCTATGGTGAGAGTGACTTATTCAACATCATATCTAATTACTCAGATGAAGTATGGTTTCAAGAGTTGATGCAGTTGATGGTGATGGTGATGCTCATGATCTAGTCATGAAATAGTTTAGATGACTATATTGATGCTACCGGGTAAATGGTATGTTTTTGTGCTCAAGTCCAGTACCTATAAATACCTCTCTAGCTAGGAGGGACTGTTAATATTATGGTAGCTGCGGGAGGTATTTACCTCCACGTGTGGACCTGACGAGAATAGAAGACTCTGGGAAGAAAGAGAAACCCTAATGAGTTGGCTAATAACCCTAGAAGCCTTGTCGACTCAAGAAGATAATTTATATTAGGCTATTAGCCTCCAAGAGAAGAAGTCGGCCATAAATAATAATAATATATTGAACAAACACATATCCAGGAGGAGAAGTCAGCCCCAACAAAACTGGTAGGATTACTATAAATACAGGGCATCAATTCTCATTTGCAACATCTCAGAATTGCAGTTTCCCAGTTGGTGCACACTGCAGTTGCAGTTTGGTGCGCACATGTGGAGGAGGGTTGCAGGTGCAGCTGCAACAACAACTATTTTCATTGTTGGCTTGGACTATCTATTGGCAAGGGTTTGGACTATCTGATCAATCTTTTGTGATGCGTTATCCTTAGGGAATGATGCGCTACCCTTTGTTTGGCTATCTAGCCTAGGGATTGCTCCCAGAGGAATTCTTAGTGAAGGTTAAGGTGCTCGTAGGGAGGCTTTGGCCTATGGTTGGGTGACGAGGGTATCGTCAATGGAAAAATGAGCACACCATCTTCTATATTATAACACGAAGATGATACAACTTCTTTCTAAGAAACAACTTGTTTAGCATGGACTTTGATTGATACAAATTCCCTAACTTATCCCATAGTTCTTTGGTTGTAGATTCTCCTGAGAGATTCAACAACACCAAATCTGCTAGAAAGAGTCAAATAGTACTCCTTTCTCTTCTATCCAACTTCTCCCAATATTCCTTCGACATACCACTAGGTGGTGTACTAGTAGTTTGTGTACTAGTAGCTAGTGTACCATTCATCTGTGTTCCAGTAGGCTACGTACCAGTAGGTTGTGTACCATGATCCACAACGATCCATTGTTCTTTGTCTACAAGAAGGTCCTCCATCTTGAGCTTCCATAGCTCAAAGGTTTTTACCATTGAACTTCTCTATCTCAATTCTAGAAGAGCTTGCCATTCCTTTTTCTACACTCGAATAACCACTGCAAAATCTCCCACTAAACCCAAGTTTATCACAGACCCAAGATAAACTTGGTCTATCAAGACCGAGCCAAACCCTCAGCAACAAAGGCATCCCTTTGAAGCCAAAAATGAGCTCTAATACCACATGTATTTTTTAAACATGTGAAGTAAATAAATGCATATAGATTCTTAAGCAAAACATAAATTAATCAATGGTTCATACACATAGTACACAGAGATTTATACCAGAAACCCTTAACCGGGAGAAAACCTTTCAATGCTTCATTGTATTAATTTCACCATTCACCATACAATATATATACAATGTTTTTAGGTATTCTGTAGATACCAAAACCCTAATCCCTTAATCCAGGATTAATTTAGAAAACTGCTAAAAATAGAAAAATCCGCTAAAATAACAAAAACACCCAAAACAAAATTTCGGGGCATTGCTCCAAACCCCGTCTACTCCAGGATATCGCCCATAGCCGAATGCTACACGTAACCAGAGGGGGCATACCTATCCCCCCCCTAGGAAGTGACCGGTGCACACAACACAGTGAGCACTACTAGAGGGATCGTCAGATGCAGTTGTCGAATCTCTTGCACCCACACACACACATGCAAAGAAGATAACACATACCCAACACACCACACACATACTCACGAATGAAGAGAGTAATTGGGAAGGTAAACCAATCCATTGTTTGTTCTTCATTCATGAGTATAAATACATATGAGAGATGGTTGTAGCGATTGTACACGCTGCAACTAATCATTCATTGTTAGGGACCTAACCCCTCATGTAGGTAGAATGATATATTTCCATGTAATAAAGGTCAATATTAATAAGGCCTAGAAATAAGGAAGAATAAGTCAAATGTAAGAAGAGCTAATAGAAGCTTCCGCTTCTAAAAGGATCTTCCTCTAGATTGTTCTTTTGATAGACATATTTAGTATAAATAGGAGTAGATGGAATGATAAGTTTTGTCTTGGATATTATTGTAATATATCTCTACTCTGCTGGAGGTTGCCCCCTCGAAGAGGCAAGTGAACATTTTTTTTTTTAACAGAAACAGGTATTTTATATATTTATAAAAAAAAGGCCATCATTACAAAAAGGAGATGATAGTGGCTCTATCATCCAACTTGTGCTGTGTTTACATTCATCCTTTCCAAAACCAAAAATGAACGATATCTTCATGCTACAAACGCTACATACTTGCCACATAAAAGTGGCTACGAAACTATGAAGAAAGACTTGATATTTACACTTCATAGAAACCTGGATTTAGAGTGTGAGGGGCCAGATTCGTGTTGTTGTGGCGTGCTATTTTCCTTTGCTTGGACTGCATCTCCTTGCTACTGTACTTGGGATTCTCCTTCCCAGGCACGGTCCGAGAATCCGGGATCCAAGTCACTGAATGGAAGGTGGAATGGATCCAGGATTCATCGGTGCTAGATGGACGTGGAGGGTGTTGAATATTTCTAGGCCATTGGTTGTGCTCTTCAATTTATCTCGTGTTGCGATTGAAGCCTCTCATGGCGATAGCTAATTCCCGATTGTGACTGAATTCCATTCTTTGCATTTGTTGCTGCATCTCGACCACATTTTCTTGAATTGACTCGTTTTCCTTCTACAACTCTCTGTGTTGGGTGTCCGACTGGTCCTCTATTCGCCTGCACTCTTCCTGCAATTCCTGAAACTTTCCCCGTATGCCATCCAATGCATAGGTTGGACAACATAAAGGGTCTCGATGTCTGATAGTGAATTGGTGCATGGTGATACAATAATCAGGGAAGGTACAGGGGAAGGAAAGAGAAAGGCCAAGAGAAATGAAGTCCATAATTCCAGGAGCATGAGGGCGAGGATGCTTAACAGAAGGGAGGGGATGTAGATGATGGCTGGATGGAGGCCTCTAGAAGCCATTATAAAT
Organism: Picea engelmannii; assembly: GCA_009831015.1. Taxonomy (NCBI): domain Eukaryota; kingdom Viridiplantae; phylum Streptophyta; class Pinopsida; order Pinales; family Pinaceae; genus Picea; species Picea engelmannii. The sequence continues at coordinate 44,175 of ML791636.1, read as the reverse complement.
CAGAGTGCTCATGATTTTCCTCGAGCGAGATAACAGATATGGCTGAAGTGGGGCCTAGGTTTCCGTGAGGTGAAGTACAGAGATGAATGTCCGGAGGAACAGTTGAAGTGCCATGAAGTGAAGATGGCTGAAGGGAGGAGAGGGGGGAGGTAAGGGAGTGAGGGAGAGAAACGTGGGAAGGAAGGGGGGGGAACGTGTTCACGCATGCCAGAGGGAGGATAAGACAAGAAATGGAGGGAGGGGGAGATAGTACTGAGTGTATGAACGAGAGGGAGGAGTGTGGCATGGGAGGTTGAGGCAGGCGGAGCCAAGAAAGATGGAAAGGTGAGAGAGGAGGGGGGAGGAGTGATGTGGGAGAAGGGACTTGTTCCTAAAGTGAGAGGGGGGCTAAGGGACAATTGTGCTTATGGAAACCAAACATTGGAGAGGGTTTGGTTGGTGAGAAGGCTACTTTGTTGTAGTGTTTTATCCTCTTTGGCCATTTTGTCAGCCTCCATATTTTTTTTTCAGAGGATGTGGAAAAAACTAAGATGCACAAACCTTTTCTTAAGTGAATTTATGGCTGTAGATATTCTTTTGGGTGGGGAGTTTTCTTTGCTGGGTTTCCCTCTCAGATATTTAATGACAATTTCAGAATCCCCCAAAAGTGTTAGGGTCTGTATGCACATATCCTGGGCTAGCTTGAGTCCCATGTAAGCTGTTAGGAATTTTTCTTTGTTGTTTGTTGTTTTTACAAGCCCCCAAGAGTAGTCGGTTATCTTATTTCCCTCGGAATCACAGATGACCCCCTCCTGCACCTGCCGTCCCTGGGTTTCCTTTTGCTGCACCATCGAAGAAAAGAATATAGGAATGCTGATGACTCTACCAGGAGGAGAAGATGGTATTGTCAAGCCATAGTTGCCAGTCTGGCTGCCTGGAGACTTGTACTGGGAGTATTGCTTTATTCTTCAATGGCCCTCGAATATAGGTGACCCAGTCTTCTTCCTTATAATCCAAGATACATGGGAGCTCAAAATCTACTGCTTTTGTTCTGAAAACCTCATAAATTTTTCCACATATCTTTGTAAAGGTGTTACGTACTGAGGGAGACTTGCCACGAAAGATAGCCTGGTTGCGTGCTAGCCATATCTCCCACACAACGAATTTAGGGATTTGTTTCCAAAGGAGGGTGAACCCCTTTTTATTTTTGAAGTTTCCAGCATGTCTTTGTTTCCAACGAGTGAGAAGGTTGGTCCAGCTATCGGGAGGGGGGGGTGGTAGGGAGGGGAAGGTAGATAAGGCTCCAAAGTTGAAGGGAGAATTTGCAGTCCAGGAAGAGATGGGTTATGGTTTCAGAAGATTCGAGAGAGAGGGAACATCTAGAGGGCCCATGAATGCCCCGCTTTAGTAAGTTTTTAGTGGTTATAATTTTTCCATGAGCGAGAAGCCAACATAAAGCATTGAATTTGGGGAGCAAGGGTCTGGACCATATTTCCTTCCAGAGTTTGGAGGTGGGGAGCCCAGGGAGGTTCGATAGGAGATGGGAGTATCCCTCTTTGACAGAAAAGGGTTTTCCTCCCCAGCTTCAGGAGTCTGCAGTGTGGCGGTTGAGAGGTGCACAACCAGCCAAATTATTAAAGAGAACATGAAGAAGGAGGGTGAGATTCTCGGGGAGGGGTTGGGAGGTTTCCAACTAACCCATTCCCCTTCATTATTATAGAGACAAAAGTCTTGTAGTTTAGTAAGGTCATTCATGTAGCACTAGTTTTTGAGAGGTTTTTAAGATCTCTAAGGAATTTAAAGGCTCATGGTTGAGGATTCGGTCCATACATATGTTTATTGTCTCTCCATTGCCGGGAGCCCAAGAAATTTTTGCCTGTATTAAAGAAGCTTCATTTTTTAGGAGGTTCTAGATTGGAGAGCCTGGAGTAGAAGGCATTGTTCCCTCTAGGCATCTGAGTCTGGGTGATTGAAAGTATTTTCCCACTAAGGATTTCTTCCACCAATCTAAATTTCCTGTTACAAGCCGTCGTGATAATTTTTCTCACATAGATACGTTCATGATGGTTGGATCTTTGATCTCCAATCCTCCCTTATTGTAAGACTGACATACTTTCTTCCAGTTAACGAGGTGGGATTTCTTTGTATTCGTCTTGCCTCCTTCCCACAAAAAACATCTTATGGATTTACCGATTTTCTCTAGAATGCTTTTAGGTGCTAGGAGTCTTGAGCATTGGAAAATCGAAAGAGAGGAGAGAAATAATTTCACTAACACTGTTTTCCCTATAGGGTTGAGCCATTGACCACCCCAATTCTAGATCCTTGATGTGATTTTATCAACTATTTCAAACCAAGCTGAAGAATTGTAGAGATTAAGGAAAATAGGCATTCCCAGATACTTGAAATGATTCCAAGAGGTGATTATGGGGAAGTCGAAGATTCTTGCTATTTGATCCTTTATGTGTCCCGGGACATGCCATCCATAAATCCTGCATTTGAGAAGGTTCATCTTACCTCCGAAAGCTGGGAGGAAGCAGTTGAGGATATTTGGGAAGTGAGTGGCAGTGCACACTGTGGCTACTCCTAGCAAAAGAGTGTCATCGAAAAATTGTGAGTGGTTTATTTCCTTGACTCCTCTTACTATGTGGAGGCCTAGGAGTTTTCCAGTTCTTCTTTCCACTTCCAGCTTTTGGCTGAGGGAATTTGCTAGAAGTATGTAGAGAGAGGGGGATAGAGGGAAACCCTTCCTAAGACCTCTGCTTGCTTTTAAGAACTTTGTTGGGTACCTGTTGAGGATAGGGGAGTTCCAAGGATTGTTGATGCAAGATTTAATCCAGCTATTGAAATTATTTGAGAAGCCATAGGCCTTTAGGATTGAAAGGAGGAAGTTATGTTTTACCCTATCAAAGGCATTTTCCATGTCTATCTTTACAACCATTCCAGGGATTTTTGTCTTCTTGCTTGAATGTATGGCTTCCTGCACAAAGATGATGTTATCCATTATTTTCTTGTCACAAAGATTAGCTTAGCAAGTAAGGGGTTGAGACGATTTGCAATGAATTTGGTGAGGATTTTGTAGGAGTTGTAGAGAGATATTGGGCAAAAACGAGTGAAATTTGAGGGGTTAGAGTCTTTGGGGATGAACACAAGAAAAGTGGAGTTTGTGGAGCCACCTATTATTTTCTTTCGTAGAGTGTAATTTAGAATTTTCCTTAGGTCCCTTTTAATAACGTCCTAGAAATACCGAAAAAATCTGATTGGAAAACCATCAGGGCCCGATGCCTTGTTAGGTTCAAGGCTCCATATGGCTTTGCGTATTTCTTCCTCAGTGATTTCTTGGATGAGCTAGATGTTTTCTTAATTTGAGACCAAGCTGGGAATATTTTCCAGCAATTTGTTATCCTCCCTTGCATTGAGTCCTCTCTTGGTTGCTGATAAAGATTGCTATAATGTTGGTAGGATTTCTCTTTTATCTCGCCATAGGAATCAATTTGTTTCCTTGTGCTAGAGGTGATTGTTGTAACAATATTATTTTTCCTTCGAAATTGGGCTTGTTTGTGGAAAAAGGAGGTATTAGAGTCTCCATCCTTTATCCAGAGAATCCTAGATTTTAGTCGCTAGTGCTCCTGTTCTTTGCGTAGCATGGTCTGCAGATGTTGCTGCTCTTATTTCTCTTGATTTACTAGATCTTATGTCACTGGATATGATTCAATTTTTTGCCAAATCTGTCTAAGTTTCTCAAGTCTGTCCTGCTTCTCTTGATGAGTGGCTGAATAGGACACTTTTGCCCAGCCTTTAAGCACTAGTTTGACTATTTTTAGCTTGCTTTCCCAAACAAAATCGGGGGATCCGGAAATGGAAAAGTTCTACTGCAGCGACAAGCAAGGGGGCGTCTAAATTATCTAGCCACAACTGGTTGAACTAGAATGGAAGAGGACCCAAATTCTGAGAGGGACGAAAGGAAAGAGTGATGGGTTTGTGATCAGAGATGGATGAGGGAAGGATTTGGGAGGAGATGTCTAGGGGGGAGAGTAGAAAGTTGTTGTTGATGAGGAAATGGTTAAGGTGGGCAGCAATGTGCTGGAGGCATACTCTTCTATTGTTCCAAGTGTAGTGCCCTTTGATTGGTTTATATCTTGCATATCCCACTCTGA
>ML791636.1:20120-33359 GCA_009831015.1 Picea engelmannii | reverse complement strand
TATTTTTTGAAAACTTTCAGTTGTGAAGCATTTGTCCTTGTTGATAAAGAAAATAGAACAAAGATTGAGGAAAAATCCAAGAAGTGTACCTTTATTGGATACAATGTTAATGATTTTGGTTATCACTTATGGGATTATGAAAATAACAAAATCATTAGGAGTAGAGATGTAATATTCAATGAGAAGGTCATGTACAAAGATCAGTTGCAGGGAAAGATACAGGAAAAAGAAAAACAAGAATATACAGTGCTTGATGAAATCACTGAAAAAGAAATTCCAAAGGAACCAGAAAATCAAAATGTACAACAACAGGAGCAGAAGGTACCTCAAACACCTGCAAGTGTTGTTAGAAAATCTACCAAGTTAAGTATACCCCCTGAACGATACTCTCCTTCATTGTATTATTTATTGTTGACTGGTTTTGGTGAATCAGAATGTTATGAAGAGGCAATGCAGGTAGACACCAAAAAGAAGTGGGAGAAAGGCATGAAAGTGGAAATGGATTCCTTGGTAAATAACCATACTTGGGACTTGGTACACTTTCCTACAGGAAAAAGAGCATTGCATAATAAATGGGTTTACAAGTTGAAGGAAGAAGATGGAGGAATAAAGCGGTACAAGGCTAGACTTGTTGTAAAGGGGTTTGCACAAAAGAAAGGTATAGATTTTGATGAAATATTTACTCCTGTTGTTAAAATGACTTTAATTAGGACTATTTTAAGTCTTGTGGAAGTAGAATATTTTCATCTTGAACAATTAGATGTTAAAACAAATTTTCTCCATGGGGATTTGGAGGAAGAGATTTATATGCAACAGCCACAGGGGTATGAGGTCAAAGGGAAGGAGAAATTGGTATGTAGGTTGAAGAAGATATTGTATGGCCTAAAGAAAGCTCCAAGGCAGTGGTATTTGAAGTTTGACAGGTTTATGATAGAACAGGGTTATAGTAGATGTCATTTTGATCATTGTGTTTATTTCAAAAGGCTAGAAAATGGAAGCTATATTACCTTGCTATTGTATGTAGATGACATGCTTGTTGCAGGGTCTAATATGCAGGATATAAATGTGCTCAAGAAAAAATTAGCTAATTCATTTACGATGAAGGATTTGGGTGCTACAAAGAAAATCCTTGGTATGAGAATAACCAGAGACAGGAAAAATTGCAAATTGACATTGTCTCGGGGTGAGTACACAGAGAAGGTGTTGGAGAGGTTTAGAATGTAGAATGCAAAACTAGTTAGTACACCTTTATCCAACCATTTCAAATTAAATAAGGAAATGTGTCCCAAGACACAAGAGGAGATAAAATACATGTCCAGGGTCCCTTATTCATCAACAATTGGTAGCTTGATGTATGCAATGGTTTGCACAAGACCAGATATTGCACATGCAGTGGGAGTTGTGAGTAGGTATATGAACAATCCAGGTGAAGAACATTGGGAGGTAGTAAACTGGATTCTCAGATATTTGAGAGGTACTGCTACTCATGCATTATTATTTGGAGGTTCAAACACTTTTCTACAGGGATATCTTGATTCAGATATGGTAGGTGATAAAGATAGCAGGAGGAGCACAATAGGGTATGTTTTTACTATAGGTGGAACAAAAGTAAGTTGGATTTTGAAAATGAAAAAGGTTGTTGCACTTTCAACAATAGAGGTAGAGTATGTTTCTACTACAGAGGCTAGTAAAGAGATGATTTGGTTATAGAGGTTTATGGAGGAATTAAGAAAGAAGCAGGAGAATAATAGGTTTTACTGTGACAGTGAGAGTGCCATTCATATTACAAAGAACTCAACCTTCCATTCGAAGACTAAGCATATATAGTTGAGGTACCACTTGATACGATCCACCTTGGAAGATGGACATTTGAAGTTAGAAAAGATACACACTAGCCAGAATCATGCAGACATGTTAACAAAGGGAGTAATCAGGGAGAAACTGAGTTCCTACTTAGTTTCAGTTGGTCTTCAAGAATGAATATGAAGATGAGAAATTTTCCAGGACCAAGAAGGTTCAGAGTCCAACATATACAACAACGATGGAGTTGTTGAGATTAGTCTCCAAGTGGAAGATTGTTGGTTATGGAGCCTGATTATCTTCCTAATTCATAGGTCCTTGCTTTCAACCGTGTTTATACCCTATTAATACTTTACACCGTAGAATTATGTACACTCTTCCATGCGGGGGAGTGTAGAGGTGGGTTACCCCCTCTGCGGGGTTCAGGGGGGCTATTCCCCTGGCTAAGGGGTCCGGGGGAAAGCGACCCCCCAAAGGAAAAATTTCCTTGTAAATGTATAATGTAATTTCATTGTAAATCTGGACCATTCATTATAAGGTCACAGATCTAACGGTAGAAATCATGTTAGGGTTTTTTGTTCTAGAAGGCGACCCTATTTTATGAGGGAAATGTATTGTGGCTAAGTGTGTGAGTGAATATTGTATTTTGAGATAGGAGACTGTGAGAGAATGAAGAGAAAGTTACATCAGGTTTGTTGTAGGTTGTATCCCTTCATTTGATGGATAATAATAAAGGAAGGACCTAGAAATTTCTCTGGTGGACATAGCCCACACTGCGTGAACCACGTATATCTATGTCTCTATTGTATTATGTATCTTCTATTTTTTGTTTCCACATTTTATTTTATTTTATTGCTCCACGGTCTTGTTTTTCTAACAATGTGTTGGGTGCATAATGGATAAGGAATTTTAGTCCCATTCTCATGGATTTTAAGGAATTAACCATGCAATTCGACCAAGAGGGAAAAAAATATAAGTTCCAAGTCATCACCACTCGTTCCCCAAAGATCATTAGTTCCCATTGCATGGAAAAACTGCTAAAAAAAGGGTCTTTCTGCCATTATTTCTCAACTCCATGCCATACAAGCCATTGAGACACCCTTTGTGCTGTAGGACCTCCAATCCATCCTCTCTAAACATCAAATGGATTTTTCCACTCCTAAAGGATTCCCTCTTTCCTGTGGTGTTCATGATCATTCCATTCCCCTTTTCTGAGGAAGCCTTCCTCCCAATATCCGTCCCTATCATCATCCCTTTTCCCAAAAAAATGAAACTAAGAAAATTGTTCAAGAATTTCTCAACGCAGGTGTTACCCACCCTAGTACGATCCCCTACTCTTCTTGTGTGGTCACAGTCCTTAAGAAATAAGGTTCTTAGAGCATGTGTCTTGACTTTCATTCCCTCAACAAACCCACCATTAAATAAAAATTTCTCATTCCTATCATTGATGACCTCTTGGATGAATTGAGTGGCGCCTAGTTCTTAACTAAACTTGATCTTCATTCTAGATACCACCAGATCTGTGTGAACAAGGAAAACATTCCTAAGACTACATTTATAACTCATGAGGGCCACTATGAGCTTTTTTTCATGCCCTTTGGCTTGTGTAATGCTCCCTCCACTTTCCAAATATCATGAATCATGTCTTCCGTCATTTTCTCTGTCATTTTTTCTTAGTTTTATTTGATGATATCCTCATCTATAGTAAAACCTGGACAACCCATCTTGTAGATGCGGATCGAGTTCTCCATCTACTCTCTCAAGACTAAATTTTCCTCAAACAATCTAAATGTTCCTTTGGTGCATCGGAAGTCGAGTACTTGGGTCATCTTGTTGGCAAGGCCAGTGTTAGGATGGATCCTGAAAAGATTGAATCTATGCAATATTGGCCTCACCCAAAGAATCTCAAAATCTTGTGTGGATTTTTGGGTTTAAAAGTTTATTATCGCAAGTTTGTTAAGAATTATGGAAAGATTGCGACACCTCTCACTACTTTCCTTAAAAATAGTTCTTTCACTTGGACTCCAGTAGCTGCTCAGGATTTTCAAACCTTGAAGATGGCCATGTGCACCACTCCAGTCCTGGCCCTTCTTGATTTCACAAAGACCTTTGTCCTGGAATGTGATGTTTCCAGGAAAGGAATTGGCATCATCCTTATGCAAGAGGGTTGGCCTTTTGGCTTTACCAACAAACAATTGTCAGAACTACATTTGGGAAAATCAATCTATGAAAAGGAAATGTTGGGTATTATGCATGTCGTGGATCTTTGGCACCCTTATCTATTGGGGCAACGCTTACAAATTAAGAAAAATAATCAAAGCCTTAATTATTTTCTGGAACAATGTGTTTCCTCCCCAGAGCAACAAAAATGGGTGACTAAGCTCTTTGGATATGATTATGAGATCATTTACAAGAAAGGAAAAGACAATGTGGTTGATGATGCACTTTCCAAAAAATATGAAGTTGAAGGGTCCCTTTTTTCTCTCTCCTTCATTATAACCGATTGGCTCCAAGATGTTTGCCAGGAATGGCTACACGATCCCAAAATTTCACATCTCATACAACAATTGCAGGCCAATTCTCAAGTCTCACCAGGGTACTCTTGGCTCAATGATGAGCTTCGATACAAAGGTCGTTTGTATTTAAGTAAACAGTCAAAACTTAAATCCACGGTCCTTTTTGAGCTTCATGCTACACACGCTGCTGGGCACTTAGGGTTTACCAAAACCTATGACCAGGTCAAACATTATTTTTTCTGGGATGGCATGAAACAGGACGTTCACAATTTTGTGGCTAAATGCGATGTTTGTCAACGCAACAAGGGAGAAATAGTCAAATCTCTTGGCACACTACAACTGCTTCCGATTCCACCTGCTTTTTGGTGAGATATCTCTATGGATTTTATTGTAGGTTGCCTAAATCAGACAATAAATCAGTCATCATGGTGGTAGTTAATTGCCTTTCCAAGTATGCTCATTTATGTTCTCTTGAACACCCATTTACATCTTCCACTGTGGCTCAATGTTTCATGGATCAGGTCTTCAAGATTCATGGCATGCCTCATTTTATTGTTTCTGATCACGACCCAAATTTCACCAGCAATTTTTGGCAAGCACTGTTCAAGCTACAAGGCACCCAATTCCATATCAACAAAACTTATCATCCCTAGATAGATGGTCAAGATGAAGTTGTCAACAAGTGTTTGGAAACATATTTGAGGTGTTTTGCATCGAAAATGAAAAATTAGTGGGATCAATGGTTACCACTAGCTGAATGGTGGTACAACACTTCTTACCATACAACTACCCACGTGACTCCTTTTGAAGAGGTATATGGAAAAATCCACTTTCAGTTCTCTCATACTTTCCAGGTGTCTCAAAGGTCCATGCGGTTAACCAAATGCTTACAATTCGAGAGGCTATTCTACCTACCCTCAAAGAGAATTTGGTCATGGCCTAGAATCACATGAAGAAACAAGCAGATCAAGGTTGCTCTGAATGTCAATTTGCAAAAGGAGATCAAGTGTTTCTTCGAATGTAACCTTACAAGAAAAATTCCCTCAAGGCTGACCATTGTCAGAAATTGGCGCTCAAATTTTATGGTCTTTATACCATTCTCAAGCATGTGGGACAGGTGGCCTATCAGTTAGCTTTGCCCAGTCATTCTAAGATCCATCCTATTTTTCATGTTTCCTGCTTAAAGAAGGTGATTGGAGCTAAGTGAAAAACTCAAACCAACCTTCCTGAGTTGGATGAAGAAGGATCAATTTGGCTACAACCACAAGCAGTTTTGTACTAGCGTGAGCATTGTCTATGTCAGTGAACCATTAAGGAAGTGTTAGTCCATTGGAAAGATACAACTCCAGTAGATGCCACTTGGGAACCAACTACCATTCTGAAACAATTTCCTCATCTCAAGCCTTGAGGACAAGGTTGTTTTTAAAGGGGAGGACATGTTAGGGACCTAACCCCTCACATAGGTAGAATAATATATTTCCATGTAATAACGATCAATATTAATAAGTCCTAGAAATAAGGAAGAATAAGTCAAATGTAAGAAGACCTAATAGAAGCTTCTGCTTCTAGAAGGATCTTCCTCTATATTGTTCTTTATAGACATATTTAGTATAAATAGGAGTAGAGGGTATGAGAAGTTTTGTCTTGGATATTATTGTAATAGATCTCTGCTCTGCTAGAGGTTGCCCCCTCGAAGAGGCAAGTGAACATTGCTCTCTGTAATCAAAGTTCTCTTTTTGGTGTTATTATGGTATTATTTTTGTATTATTGTGGTGTTGCTCTGGTTATATCCTTGTTTATCTTCCATTTCTAGCTAATTATTTCTATTCTGTATACTATTTTATATCTGGAATATTACATTCATTAAGATCCTTTATGTTACATTCTTGTACTTACTTATTTAGCCTTATTACATATATATATTTCTATATTTAATTATGTATTAAATCATGATGACTATTACAAGGGCCTAAGAGGCCTCCCAACATCTCCCCCACACTAAATTACTTGCTCGTCTCGAGCAAGCATACACCAATGTTTTGGGTCTTTGCTACTACAAAAGTATCCTAATTATGTACCACCCATGTGTACCGATCTGCATAGGTAACTCATCCGCAACAACCACCAACTAGATAGGGTGATAGAAGTATACAAGGTTTATTGTGATTAGTCTATACTATATCTGAGTGACTATATATTACAGGTCCCATCTCCTCGATTTCCATGATCTGCGCTCCTCTATCAACTTTCTTTCAAGAGTCACCCCAACTGCTTCTTTTTCCAAGTCGATCACTCAATTCATACCTAGATTTCTCACGCTCTCTATTAGGATGTCGCTCTTGGAGGATTCTTGATATGGGATCAAAAAGGGTCTGCTTTATTGGCCACTCATACCATTGTTTTTTTGTCATGACCCAAAAACTATTTTTCAACTCTTGTACTTAAGGGATCTACCACTTCAATTTTTTTTTCATCATGTTTTCTTGAAGTGCTTCATTTTTGTGTAAAACTTCTCTCTTGAATGCCTTTGACTGATGCTCATCATAAGTGCTCTTCTCTCTTAGCCACTACAAAATTTTCCTCTGTCAATGCTCAATATTTTATTCAAGTGCTTAGTCATTGCTATGTTTCTCATCATTTGCTTATTTTTAACATGGTTGTGCTGCTTCAATTCTCTGGAAATGTATTTCTATGGGGAAAAGCTCCCTAACTAGGTGTAAGGTATAGGCAGAGTGATAACTCCCTTAAAATATTGACTTATCTCTAATCTACCCCAAAACAATCTAAACTAAGTGATAAGAGAGAGGGAAGAGAAGGTTAAGAAGAGCACCTTGAATCCTTTCAGTTGATGTAGACCTCTTCCACTTGCTATCGCCTCTTAGATAATATAGCTCCTCCCAAAGATAACTTGTAACAGACCAAGAACACACCACAACAACATATACAATCTCTAGTAATAACTTGAAATCCTAAATTCAGATGTAAATGATCAAATAGATAAGAACATGTATAGATAAAGTTTTGGGACAAAGCTAATCTCTTTTATTCATGTACAAGATGAAAGGTTACAACATTTTCTTCCGAACACTTCTCTATGAACCAAATCCAGGATCCTCTGTTGTGACTCCAGGTGCACCAATCCCACATAGAATTCTTACAACCAACATGCCAACATGGGAAGAAGGGTTGCATAGGGAGAATGAATAGAAGAGAAAGTTTGGGATAAAACTCAGAGCAAGCTGCAAAACTCGTGCAATGAGAGGGAAAGGATTTTGGTATATTTTTCTTATTGTCTCGTTCACATGTCTAAATGAGTCCACTAGACCTCTTTTTATTTGATAAAAAAATGGTTATTTGGTTTGGGGAAGGGCTACAGGGGGTACAATAGTTAGGAAACCCTTCATGACCCATAAACTCTACTAAAATACATGCAATTTTATATTTTTTTCATTTTTTGGAAGTAAATGTGGACTAAATAGCATGCAACATGTGTATGTACGCAGGTGGACTAGCATGCAACACACATATGTATTTTGTATGATAGTACAGCGGGGCACACACATTATCCAAAAAGTTATTTTTTGAAGGAAACCTCAACAGTATGATTTGGAAAAGGATGCAAATGGATAGGCCAATTTCTTGGATGCATATATGTGGAATTTTTGGACTATAACATGTATCGAGTCTTGTATTTTTAAAGTACATGAAGGATGATATACTATGACTCTAGATTTTTCATGATCATGACTTAACCGGGTCTACTTTACTGACTCCATTATGGTTTGAATTGAATTCAATATTGATTTATCTTGAATCGTCTATTCTTCATGTATTTATGATTAATATTCCATAAAACAACTTCATACATAACCCTTTTATGCCTTAATATTATATGTGCTACACTGTTTTGGAAATACATCGGATGTAATGTACATAAATCATTGTTTCAGAATTTTCGACAGGACTAGATCAACCAATGGACCACAATGACCAAATCTTCCAACAATATGACTTCGAGGAAATATTCTATCCTTTGATTTACTTCATTCTTTGGTAGTATTTGTTGAAATTACTAAGAGAACTGAGTGGGGGGGGTGAAATAGTTGTTACTGTTCTTAAACAATTTATGACTTATTCAAACAATTTTTGATCTCTTCCAAGTGACCATCAATATTATACAAGATATGAACAACATAAATAATGAACATCAGTCACACATAAGATATGCATAGAGACCGATTTTCACGAGGAAACCCATAAAGGGAGAAAACCTCTTCTTCTTCGAATGATAGGTAGTTTTTTAAGTTCTATACATCATTTGTCTTTGAGCGCCAACTCAATGTGAGGCTACTACCTCTCTTTTACAAGCTCCAACTTGTTGAAAGCACCAAATTTCTTATTTATATAACACCCATTAGAAGGAAGCATCAACTCCCTGAATGTTCAAGCACCAACTGGACTTATACAAGCACCAACTTGCCTACAAAAAACTTAGTGTTTTCCCTCGCACCACCCTACCACCCTATTTTGTAGCCACAACTATATGGAAGATACAACTTCCAATATTCAAGCACCAACTTGAATATCATAGGACAACAGTCCTCCCTAGCACCATCCTACCTCCCTGAATGTAAATAAATGATTGAATAAGAAACAATACAGGTATATCGATTCTTACCACTTCTTCTCTGTTCTGCAATTCTTCTCTACTTCACTTTTATTCTACTCTATTCGAACTTGGCTTGACTTGCTTCTGTCTATTTTGCAATTCTTCTCTTCTTCTGTCTGTTTTGAAAATCTACTTTACTTCTGTTTGTTCAACTTCTGTTTCTCATCTCTGAGTTTCATCTCACACTGCGCATACTATAATTTTTCCTTTCTTACAGTTCAACTCATTTTTCAGTTAGAACAACCAACCTCAGACAATCACAACATCCCTCTTTTATTCTTTCCGCCAATTCAGTTACACCTCGACTCTCCAAATAAACGCATTATCTATTGAATCACCAAATGTCCAAGAACTATGATTTAGTTCTGCTAACTAAATCGTAACTGAACAATTAACCATGAAGTGAAATAGTATCCCTTCGATCAAATTCCTGATTAATCAACACCGTTTTATTACACCTGCAGGGACTTGTGTTTATCCTATATTCCCACTGGATGTGACCACGAGCCTAATCAAAAGGCGCTTTGCAGTTTCGTGTTTCATGAATTTTGTTGCGAGTCACTCTGACTCTTCCAAATCCCGATCATGAAATGGAGCCTTGTAACTTGCAAGCTCCTTCCTTCATGTGCCCATCAACGATGACCACCGGCTACACCAACATGTGCTTTGCAATTTCGCGTATCAGAAATCTTGTGATGAGACTTCTCAAGTCTCCCATGTCATGATCTCCGAAATGGAGCTTAGCTGGGATAACTCCTTCCCTTTTCGTGACCATTGGTTGTGACCAAGAACTTATCCATAAAGTGTTTTCACGACTCACGATTTTAGGAATCCCGTGATGAGGCATCTCGACTCTCCGATGTTGCGATATCCAAAATGGAACTTAGCTAGGCTAGCTCCTTCCTCCAGCCTTCGACGATGTGACCTTGGCTATGACAACAGGCCAAACATTCAAGAGCTTCTCTTGCTAGATCAACGGTCCATAACTTTGGTGATACAACGATCCAAATCATTTTGTGACTTCACATATTGCGAGTTCTTGTGTCATATTCCTTTGACTCCTCCAATGTGCAGGTTAGCAAAATTCCAATCGCTCGCCATGTGTCCTCTGGCCCCAACGGTCAGGATTTTTTTGCGATTTCACATTTCGTGGAGTTGGAGGTTATCTTATCTCTATTCTCCCAATTCACAAATTTGAGAAACTCCTCATCTGCTACCACGTGTCCTTTAGATTGAACGATCCCCCTACTTTCGGGACTTTGTAAGCCTACTTCACCTTGCACTTAAATGTCATTCTTGTTCTTATGGATCCAATGATGGTTGGTCCTCACATTCAGATCTGATGCCTAAGATATTTTCTCCTCTTCTTCCCACTCCTTCTGTCTAAATTCAGATCTGACAACCATCGGGAATTCGGCATGGGTGATCCAATGATCATTGTTGCTCTTCATCGAGCTTACACTTCTATTCTTTCCATGCCATTATTATTGCGTTGTTGATATTGCTATCATTGGAAAACAACTATACTCTCATCGTGTTGATATTTCCATCAATGAAAAACAAATACTTTGTCTTCTGTCTGTAAACATGCCAACAATCTCCCCCTTTGGCATTGATGGCAACCTTGAATAGCTTGAAGAACTGCACTACACCTGAAGAAACTGCACTATTCTGCCTGGACATCCAACCATACCCTATAGCATCCTTACCACACTACACTTTCTCCCCCTTTGACATCAATGTGAAATAAGAAACATGCTTCGCCTGAGCTGTTGCAATACATCTCGAAGGTATAAGAAATGCAACAGGCACATACTCTCCCTATCAACTATGAATGGAAGAACTAGAGCTATATTCACCAGAAATATAATAGATATTCAATAAGTACTCCCCCTAACAAGGTAAAGATATTAGACAAAATAAGGTATAACCCCCAACTTCTGACGAAGATATCAAAAAGGTGTTGATGCTAACGGTTTAGTAAATATGTCAACTATCTGTTATGTGGAAGGAATATAATTTAGCTGAGCAACTCTGTTTGTAACCTCCTCTCTGAGAAAATGATATTTCATTGGGATATGATTAGTCTTGGAATGAAGAACAGGGTTCTTGGAGACACTAATGGCATTGGTGTTATCACAGTGAATTGGAATCAGATCAGTATAATTTACCTTCAAATTTTCAAGAGTTTGGATCATCCATAAAATCTGAGTGCAACAAGTAGCAACAACAATGTACTCTGCCTCTGTAGTTGATAAGTAAATAGATCCCCGCTTCTTACTAATCCATGCTACCAACGAGTCACCTAGGAGGAATGCACCTCCACTGGTGCTCTTTCTCTCATCCACACAATTTGCCCAATCAACATCTGAATAAGAAGTTAATTGAATATTCTAATTTCTAGGATACCACAGACCATAAGTCATTGTGCTCTTTAAGTATTTGAATATCCTTTTTATATCTACTAAATGACTTTTTTTAGGAGAAGACTGATAACGACCTACCATTCCAATAGCTTGTATTATATCAGGATGGGATGTTGTGATGTATAGAAGGTTGCCTATCATTGATCGATATGTCCTTTGATCAACATCAGGTGAAATATCATCTTTACTGAGCTTGCAACCGACCACCATAGGTGTATTAAAAGGAGAAGAATCTTCCATCTGAAATTTCTTCAACATCTCTTTCAAATATTTTTCTTGAGAGATAAATATTCCTATAGAACTCTGATTTACTTGTAAACCAAGAAAATATGATAGTTCTCCTATCATGGACATCTCAAATTATGTTTTCATAGAGTTAGAAAACCATTAGACAGAAAAATCATTAGTACATCCAAAAATAATGTCATCTACATAAACCAAAACAACCAGTAAATCATCACCTTCAGACTTAATGTAGAGATTGTTGTCAACAATACCTTTCTTGAACCCTTTGTCTTGTAAAAATTTGTCCAATCTATAATACCAAGCTTGTGGTGCTTTTTTCGGTCCATATAAATCCTTCTTCAGCTTGCAGACATAGTCAAGATTATTTGTCAGTGAGAATCCTTCAGGTTGCTCGATATATACTTCTTCCTCTAGATCTCCATTAAGAAATGATGAGTTTACATCCATCTGATATACTTTAAAGTTTTTATGACATGAGTATGCAAGAAACATTCTGATGGCTTCCAATCTTTCCACTGGTGCAAAGGTTTCATCAAAGTCTTGTCCTTCAACTTGTGCATACCCTTTACAAACTAATCTAGATGTATTCCTAACAACTTGTCCTTTTTCATTCATTTTATTTTTGAACACCCATTTGGAGCCTATTACATTCTTGTCTTCAGGTCTAGGAACAATCTCCCAAGTATTGTTCTTTTCAATCTGATCAAGCTCTTCATTCATAGTTCTAATCCAATCATCATGCTTGCTAGCTTCATAATTTTTTTTAGGTTCAATCATAGATAAAAAAGGCAACCTGATATTTTTCTGAGTCCTTAATCAATTTCCTTCTTGTCTAAACTCCTTTATCTATATCTCCAATTATCTAAATTTCAAGATGATTCTTTCTAACAATTCTAAGAGGTGGTTTTGTTTCTTTCTGCTGATTTGTGTCAGTTGGAGTATTTGTATCTTCATCTGATTCATATTCTTCTCTTTCTGATTCTTGGACTTGTTTATCTTCATCTTCAACTATATCTTTTGTGCTTGGTTCAACACTGTTTATATTTCATACCGAGATTTGTTCATCAACTTTTATGTCAATACAATCGACCAATTTATTCAGCCTCTTATTGTAACATCTGTATCCTTTACTGTTTGTAGCATAACCTAAGAAGATACCTTCATCAGCCCTGTCATCCCATTTGTGATCCGGATTTATGTAGGAACACAATGAAATACAGAAATACACATAAACGTAGAGATGCAGCGGAAATAAGACTTTATTGCATTAATCACAAATGACTGAAATATGCTTACAGACAGAATGGAAATAAACTAGCTAGGGCACTGGTAGCTTATCTCTGAGAAGAGAAGTGTCTGCTACTCGCATCTGTGAGAAGATGATTACAATGAGGCTCTAGAGGCCTTTTTACAATAGAAGAGAATGCCAAAAGTCATAAACATCCAAAAACCTAACCCTAGGATATGAAGCGCCAAAAGTCATGTGGGCCCCGTTTGGGTAAGTTAGTACATCAACTTCCCGGGGTCGTAACTTTTGCATACGATCTCCGTTTTAGGCGTGTGATAGCTCGTTGGAAAGGTA
>ML791635.1:214298-226337 GCA_009831015.1 Picea engelmannii | reverse complement strand
TCTTTCCTGAATACAAGTTTGAGCCTCATTTGCATGGGTCTTTTTCACTCTTTTTCTTACCCTCCGGACTCCCAAAACATAATGGGTCTCCTTTTAAGCCCTTTTCAGATCCTCTAAACATGAAAATATTGCCAAGCGATCTTGTAACCTTTCACGCTCGTTAAACTGAAATTTGAAGTCACGTCTGTCCAGCGGTAGTTTACCCCTTTTTCGGTCCGGACAGTCAACTGTACAAACAAAGGAATACTCTATTGAATTCCCATTCTTTAGAAGAGTATCCTCAGGTATAATTTTATTCCTTTTTCGGGCCTGAGGGACTAAATTTACAAAAAAAAAAACCCCACGGAGTCCATAGTTAAGCTATTTTCAGACTCCCTAAAATTGAAAAGATTGTCGAGTGACCTTATTCTTTCACACTCGTTAACATGGTCCAAAAGAAAATTCCTGACGGAGTCCATAGTTAAGCTTTTTTCAGACTCCTTAAAAGTGAAAAAATACCCGAGTGATCTTGTCATTTTCACACTCGTTAAAATGGTTTTGAATTGACGTCTAATTAGTGCTAGTTTATCCCTTTTTCGAACCGACTAGACTATTGTCGAAAAAGGTACCCCACTGGAGTTTCCTTTTATGTTTTTTCAGACTCTCTAAATATGAAAAACCACCGAGCTTACCTTCTTTGGGCTTGTTAAACTTACATCGAAGGACGTTACCATTGTGTGTTCTATCAACCGCATTTACATACCTTACCCATCAGCCTTGTAACAGTTTTCTTCTGCGTCTTAACACCTTTGGCCACTGGAGGATTTTTCCCGAGTATCATTTCCCCAGAACATCAGCCTTGTCCTTGTGCCTTGAGCTTGTATTTTTGCAGTACTCGTTCCTCCATTGTAACGTAATATTCTGTTATTATTTTTCAAAAATTACAAAAAAGAACAAAAAAATCAAATATACCCCAAAAAGAGGATGGGAAAAGTATTTTCTTTATTGGCAGCATAATGAGTCGCCCTTGGATAAAGCACATCTGTATGTTTGATCATCAAACTATGGGATGTAGTACGACCTTAGGAAGCTTTTCTCGCTATATAGATTTGTGTCATCCACCGTTTGGTTACTCTTCCAAACATATGGAGAGTTTGCGTTGCCTCTTGCTTCGTAGACTTATGATTAACATATATGTTGCCTGAGTCTTATCACTTGTTGTGCTGTTGTCCAAGGGAAGTTTTTCACTAAGCCTAAGTCGGCCCCTCTGCAATATGTCTCTTGTCCGCATACCCGGCCATCCTTAACGTCCAATAAAGTCTTTGTTCGAAATCACTCAAGCCTTCAGTACGATCATCAAGATTATCAAGTCCATAACCGACGAGCCGTCGAAGACCTCTGGGTAGTGTATTTGTACAGTCATATTACACTCCTACCCGAGTTTTAGAAGATTTTGAAGTTGCTGCTCGAGCTCTGAAGTACAACCATCAGGTCGAATCAGCTTCTGGAAGATGGATACTCTATATGTATATCTTTCTGATTTCGAGATGTAGCTCCACTGTGTATTATTCGCGGCTACTCTTTATAGTTATTTGACATGGATCTACAGTGTATTTGATTGGTAGCCATGGTTCTATTTTATCCCGAGCATGGGTATGCCCGCCTCAGTGAGACATTTGTTATTTTGCAGACGACACCTCCTGATTCCTGATTCTCGGGCTCACTCCTTCAGCATATCAGTACAGATTGGTAAAATATTGGTAATGTATTTTGGCCATCAGATGCTCTTCTGACCTCACACATTAGGGGGCATATGTTATAACCCTAAATTTCACCACACATGCTTATCTGGCATCAGGCCAACTCATATCCCTTCATTGCCAAAACATCTGCTGAAAAACCTCTTTGAAAATCCTATTGGGTCAAGGTACACGTGCCCTAACCCACTATTGCACGCGTGTGAACACTGGCAGGCCTACTACAGCCCGTGTTTACCTAACAAAACACAAAAATAGGAAAGTTTCCGACGGGACAAAAAGATATGAGTCAGTTAATTGAAACTCCCGGCCATGCATGGCTGAGAGTTCGTCCAAAACCCTAGCTCCTTCTAGCCTATAAAAGAAGGGGTAGGGGTACCATTTAAAGGAGGAAAATTATAAGCGAAGAAACTCTGCCCATTTTCCAAATCCATTGTCCCAACCCTTTAGCCTTTCCTCAAGCCTAAGGAGAATTAACGCAAAGAAGTTGGAGGACAAAAGAAGAGGAGGAGCCCAGGATCAGGATCAAGGAGCAGTGGTCGGTCTCGACTTTGATTAAAAGTAGCATGCATGCGTAGTGTTTTGTCTTGATCGCAGGATTATCTTTGGAAGGAGAAGCACAAGTAAGCGGGCAAAGCGCAACGGAGGATCTACACCAAACATCAGTAAAAATGTTAGTAGTTTCTTTCCATGCATGTATTGTGAAAGAGGGGTTTAAGTTTTGGGTGGTAGGTTAAAAAGTAATTTCTTTACGGTCAAAATCTGCATGCAAGTCTAACCCTAGTTTTCTAATCCGTGGGGTATTTTTCCCAACAACACTTAACCACTTGATCTACACCTAATTGACAATCGTTTTAAACATATCTCATGGGAAACCTCTCGGGCACTTCCCCTCATTTCAAGGATGGAACCAAGGGTAAACCCTTGATTATTTAGAGCACAAGCACATGTCATAAACTAATGAATAGATTATATATAACTCATCAACAATCAACTCACTAAAAGCAACATGCCACAAAGTGGGATTTGAACCTAGATGGGGAGGGTAACAATTTTCCTCACAATCACTCACGCTAACCCAATTGACACAAACATTCTATGTTAAGTAAATTCCAAATCCATTTTCCTTCTCTCTTGAATATAGAGTAAAATAATAAAATGGTTGAGAGTGCCTTGATTTCTTGTGAGGATATGGAGTGTTGAGTTGTCTCGGGTTTCCTTTTTATTGTTTTGATAGGTGCATTTTACAAACTATTATGGAAGAAATATGTCACGAGTGAGTGAATGTAATGTTTATGCCACATCAAATTTTCACATTAAAAATAACATAGATCCATCTTAACCCCATATCTATTAAGCATCAAAAATACATCCTAATAAATAAGTTAACAAGGATTGTGAATTGTTTTGTTCAATAAAAAAACTAAAAATTAAAAATAAAAAATTCAGAGTAACTAGTAGGCTAACAACCCTACATGACTAATTACAACTTGGTATTAGACCATACAAGAGTCGTGTGTCATAGTTTTATGCTAATAAAAAAAATGATATATAAAAGTGCCTTGTTTTCCACAAAGTGTTGGAATGAATAGGATACATTGCAACTATGCGTTCTCAACCTAACCATGAGTGGCTAACCAAAATTTCCAATAATGTCCACGTCGTATGCTTGTAATATTGAGAAACTTGTTGATTTCATAGTTCAGTCATTGAATTTGAATGATTTAAGCTGCCTCGCATCTCAATTTTATTAGTATTGGTTGAAATTAAATGATTAAACTATTAATTATTTTTTAAAATTATGAAATAATAATAATAATAATAATCTAATTTTAAGGTCACAACCAAGATAGACACCAAATTGGAGTATGAGGCCCCCTTGTTTATGGGACAAGGGACCCCCTTCATGCAATGATTTGACTTCTAAAGTCTACGGAGGTGTACATACCCTACCCCCCTCTGGATTTGAACATGCGACCTCTAAGGAGGAAACACATGTTCTTAACCATTAGGCCCACTCAAGTTATCATTGTTTCTCTTGCTTGTTTAAGACATTTACATTTTTGTGATATTTTTATTTGATATCATCCATTCAATGATACATAGATGTTATCATGTTAGCTAAGCATCATCATTATTGTCCCTCTGTGTTTTTGGTATAATGGAATGAGTTAATCGTGGAAAAAATGAGCTTTTTCGATGAGTTAATTATTTTTGTTTGGTAAAGTTTTGTTTTGATTTACTGAGTTTTTTGAAATATTGACAATCCAAATCATTTTAAAATGGACCAAAATCCTTAAGGGAAAAGTTCCATGGTCAAAATTATTCCTATTAGTGATGTCGAACTATAATGTTTTGAAAATTTCCTATCGAATATGGGGAAGAATTTCCACTAGAAAAGAGTTGAGTTTGTTCACTTATTAATTTACTCCAAGTATAATCACTACATTCAAGTTCAAAAAAATAATAGGTGACCAATATCCAAAAAACATTAATTGAGCAACATAACATATTTTCAACAATTTTATTGAAATGCCTCGAATGGGGTGACAACGACATGTAATAGCCATCCCATAGAGCCACCTGCTAATCATAATTCCTAACACTTTATAGTAGTTGTTGGTAGAAGGAAGGGTATGTATGAAGGTGAAAAATGTTGTATGCCATGTTCTTTGGTTAATGCATGCATGCAAGAGTTTGATGACATGATAGGGGAAACAAGAGAATGCTCTAGATCACCCATGAATAGAAACAAGGAGGAAAGGATGTAGGCACAAGAGAACCTTCATCTTATTGATGATGATCAAAGAGACACTCGTCGAACTAGTTCTTTTCATGATATCTTTCTTGTGGTATAAGATGGACTCCTAGTTCTGTAGTAGACAAAAGGTGGCTAAATAAGAGAAGGGAGTTGAGTGTTTGAGAAAATTAGGATACAAATGGTACACCCTGGTGAATGAAGCACCTCCAAGAGTAGAGGAGAAAGGAGATTGAGCAGAGGGTACCGACAAGCCACTAGTGCGTAGGGGTTGACCACCATCCCACAAAAAGAAATAGTAGTGCCATTTTATCAATCTAACATTGGTCGAACTCTAACTGAGGTGAAAAGGATAGCTACAGGATTCATTGAGAGGCACAATATTGCTACAATTCAACAACTCTAGCAAATGGAAGAAAAGGTCCAAGAAAAAAGGAGGAACATTACCAATCCAAGATTGATGTGGAGTTGACTGACATTGTGTTGCAAATGGACTTCTCTAAGAGTCACAATACAATATTAGCACTTACCTTATATGTATATGGCATGTCAAAGAGTTCATAGCCATGCACTTGGATGAAAGAGAGGAGACCAACAATACTTCCTTGCAAGACATATGGGCTGAATTAAAACAACTCAATGATAATTACCGCTTTCTCCTCTATCCCATTCAAAGTTTAGAAAGAGTTTCAAATGAGGATGCCACTCTAGAGGAAGAAAAGAATCCATTGGGTGTATACCCTTTATATGCCATCCCTATGGATGATGAATATGAATAAGAAGGTGTGAATTTGGGTTCCATATTCTTGTTGGCCCTGACCAAGTTTTGAGGAACACTTGGTCATATTTGACCATTTTTGAGACTTCAAAAACTTGTCAAAGATGGAGCACAACGCGAAGCGGAAATCGTGGAAGCTAGACCCCTTTTTTGGTCCTTTTTGGGTTTTGGGGGATAATGTAATGGGAAATGGATGTTGGCCTGTGGGTTTACCCACGCTTAGGCCCACTTTTGTAGTGTATAAATAGACATCTAGGCGATGTAAGTAAAGGAGAAGATTAGCCAAGGGCTTAGTGCTAGAATTGATATATGTGATTGAATTGCAAAGCTGAGTGCAAGTGTTGTAAGTGTTGAGTGCACATATTGTAAGGATAATTTGTACTAGATCTATTTGAGGAAGGATGATCTGGCGAGGTGCGTGCAGATCTCCTGTCCTATGCAGAGTAGGATTTTGATAGCTCTATGTTGTAACCTAATTAATTGAAGCTAATAAAGAAGAAGACTTTGTGGATGTAGCCCGAGAGTGGGGGTGAACCACGGTAAATATGTGTGTTGTGCTCTGTGCCTCAACCTGATGTGTTTGTCTCTTCCTTTGCTAAGTGCTTTGATGTGTTTAGATAGATATATTTATGCTTTGTGCTTATGAGATATGAATGAATGTTAGATCTGGTATGTAAGATGCTTAGTGCTTGATTTGCTGAATCTAATCTATCTTGTTGTGGATAAGTGTTGAATTGTCTTAGATATAAGTACATATTGTGATGCTCTGTGCTATCTGTGAAGTATCATAAGGGTTGAATATTGATGAATAATCTATGATAAGTGATTGTTAAGTGTTATAATCACAGATTTGTATCCCAGCTAAGGTTGCAGACACCCGAGTCTTGCAACCACCCCTGCCTCTACCTCGGGTGAGACTTCATCTGCTTCGCAGGTGTTGCCAAAAGGGCCAATAGTTAGGGTTTTGTTGGTGCGTTGTTGTGGCGTTGAACCCCGGGTCTGCCCCTGTGCCAACAAATGGTTCTGTTGTTGGGACCTGAAACTGTGATTGTTGGGAACTAAGCAGAAGAAGCTTTGTGCAAAGATTCATCCTGAAATTGTGAAATCTATGTGCGTGGATCTATGCCCTAGTGCATAGTGATCCACTTGATCTGAAAAGCTTTGCATTGAAGAAGGAAGGATAGATCTGAAGGAAAGAAGCCATATCTGCAAGAAAAGAGGTTGATACTGAAAAAAAAGAAAGGGTCATATCTACAAAGAGAGGTAAGATCTGTAAGCTATGTGCTCTAATAAAGGTAAGAATAGTTAAAATTTCTTAGATCTGGAATCTTTGTGCCCTGTAGAAGTAAAATAAGTGAAAATTTTTGTTTCTAAAGTATGGATTTAGGTGTGCTTGATAGATTTTGTCCTAGCTTGAAAACTAGGGCATTGTTAGATGAAAGAACGTTTGATATGAATAGATCTGATAAGAATAATGAAAAATATGTTATACCTATGCATAGAAAGAATTTTTGGACTAACCAATGGATGCAGGATCCTAGAAAGAAATTTTTGCAGCCTAGCCATTATGACCCTAGCAAGCAGTACAAGAAAAGTTGGGGATCATTGAAGAGAAAGAGAGGATTAACTCTTTGTTACAGTTGCATAAGACCAGGACATATTGCTAAGGAATTCCCTGGGAGAAAACCTAGTTTCCTCTATTGTAAGGCTATGGACCATTGATCCAGATGGATATCGGTGGCCACCCACCTTTTCCAACTATCTCAAAACAATTTTCTGACAATTTTGGCAATTTACTATTTTTAGCAGTTTTAACTTTCGGGACCATTTTGAGGGCCTAAATGAAGGTTTTTCGGGATCGATATCCTCAATGATACCTTTCCAATGGGCTATCACATGCCTAAAATGGAGATCGTATGCAAAAGTTACGACCCCGGGAAGTTGATGTACTAACTTACCCAAACGGGGCCCGCATGACTTTTGGTGCTTCATCTCCTAGGGTTAGGTTTTTAGACGTCTAGGGTTTTTGGCATTCCTGTTTATTGTAAAAAGGCCTTCAGAGCCTCATTGTAATCATCTTCTTGTGAATGTGATTATCCATCACATCTCTTCTCAGAGATAAGTTGCCACCATTCTAGCGAGTCTTTCACTCTGTATTTTTACAGTCTCTATACATTTCTTTCATTAATAGAAATCATGTATTACTGTATATCTATGATTATGGTTTCATTTCTGATACATTTTTGTTATATTATTGAATATTTGCGATATCTCTATGCATTTCTTTATTATATCTCCGCTCTCATTTCATGCCGAAAATAATCCGGATCAATGGTATAAGAGCAGATTGCTCTTGATCGTTTTTTTCAGTGCATGTCCCCGATGAGGTCCGAGTATAGCAAGTTGGGTCTCGAGCTTATCTCTCTTGAATATAATCGCTCTCGCACACCCAAGAAACCCTCGTGGAAGAAAAGAAAAATGACAGAGCAGACGATCCTATCAATATGTTTCTTGAGCAAGCTCTCACGTGATAGAGGGACGAAATGATGGAGAATTTTTCCCACATCCTTCAATGCCTGTCGATAGAAACAGGCACATATTCATCAAGCGGCCACTTTGGAGGAACCTCACCTTTCAAGGTACAAGTTAATTTTGATATTCCTGTATTTGAAGGACAGATAGATGCAAAAGCCCTAGAAAAATGGTTATCTCTGCTAGAAAGTTATTTCTCTGTTCACAATTTTTCTGACATAGAAAATATCACCTCCTCACTCCTTAAATCTCTCCTTCATGTCAAACATTGGTGGGAAACTTATTGGGAGAAAATTTCCACAGAGGAGTCTAGAATATATGGGTTCGGGCCCACTTGGGATGCGGTAAAGGAACAGTATTACCCTCTTGGCAACTATTAGGACCAGTACATGAGATGGACCACACTACGGCAAGAGAGGGGCCAAGTAGTTTCAGAGTTCACCAACACCTTCCATACCTTGCGGACCAAGTTGGGTATCAAAGACTCTGAAAAACATTTAGTTCTGAAATAACATGGGGCTCTACACAGATACATCCAAACTGAAATGGATTTTCTGGACATCTCATCACTCGGTGTTGCTTATCGATATGATGTTAAAATCGAGCAGAAATTTAAGCACCAAAACAAACAGGATTTTGGGTCTGCAAATCTGCAACAACCAAAGTATGACAAAGACATCCCTAATAAAAGTCTCTCGAAAACCAGTCCAAAACACAAGAAAATAAGGGTCATGGGAAGACAAAGAAGGACACCAAAAAATGGTGTGATTTCCACAAAAGCTCCTGGCACAACATCGATGAATGTCTCTCAAAACAGTCATTCTTGGCTAAGATCAAAGACAAGGAGCCAAACCCTGATTCAGAATTTGATTTTGAAAATACTGGTAAAGGATAGATCATTGATGCAGACCCCACTGTTATTGTCGCAACCGCAACAATTCAACCAGAAGAACCAACAGATCACAAAGAGGGGGAGCACCTTTTTCATTCACAAATGTGGGTGAAGGGGACCCCGATGCATTATTTTGTTGATAGAGGAAGCCATAAGAACCTCATCTCAACAGAGGTCGTCAAACAGTTGGGATTGTCGACAACACCACACCCACAACCATACAACATTGGGTGGCTTCGTCAAGGACGAGATCTTTGTGTCAGCCAACAATGTCGATTGTCATATGAAATCCAGCCCTTCAAGGACAAGGTATTATTTGATGTTGCCCCACTGAATGTCTATGATGTTCTCTTGGGCCAGCCATATATGTGGAAGCGCCATGTTGTTTATGAGTCTCGACCCCGGAGTGTCATTGTTACTTTGGGGGGTCATCTCTACATAATACCATAGGTAGTTCCAACTATTGTTCCACCTAAACAGTGTCGCAAGATAGTATCTCATACTACAAAATTTAGCTTCTTCACAATATGTTCAAAAGAAGAACAAAAGGACATTGCAACCACTACAACCTTGTCCCAAGCACCTTCTATCCAACATAAGCAGGTCGACAGGGCTATAGAAAATCACAAAGATTACTTATGCACACTGTCCTCTCATGTATCTCAACTTGTTGAATAGCCTCAGCCTCAACAGGTTCGTGACTGACTTCCACAAACTGAGCAACGCGACATCTCTAGCAAGACAAGCAGCTCACCAAGATGCAAATTCAACAAACACTTTTCCCTCTCCCCCGGAAACTCAATGCAATGGAGACCATTGCTTCCTTAGAAGGGATGATTGTTATGGATGTATATCGATGGCCAACCACCTTTTCCAACTGTCTCAAAACAGTTTTCTGACAATTTTGGCAATTTACTATTTTTAGCAGTTTTAACTTCCGGGGCCATTTTGAGGGACTAAATGAAGGTTTTTCGGGATATATCTCCTCAAATATATCTAAAGTCATAATTGATCCTCCAAAATGAATCCCCTCGATGATACCTTTCCAACGGGCTATCACACGTCTAAACCGGAGATCGTATGCAAAAGTTACAACCCCAGGAAGTTGATCTACTATCTTACCCAAACGGGGCCCACATGACTTTTGGCGCTTCATCTCTTAGGGTTAGGTTTTTGGATGTCTAGGTATTTTGGCATTCCTATTTATTGTAAAAATACCTTCATAGCCTCATTGTAATCATCTTCTTGTGAATGCAAGTAGTCGTCACATCTCTTCTTAGAGATAAGTTGTCACCATTCTAGCGAGTCTTTCACTCTGTATTTTTACAGTCTTTGTACATTTCTTTCATTAATAGAAATTGTGTATTACTGTATATCTGTGTTTATGGTTACATCTTTGATACATTTATGTTATATTATTGAATATCTGCAATATCTTTGTGCATTTCTTTATTATATCTCCGCTCTCATTGCGTGCCGAAAATAATCCGGATCAACCATGAAGTACTGGATTTCTCTAGAATGATTGCTAGACTTGAAAAGATGAATATGGAGCAGGAAAAATATGAAGGATATCAAGAGACTAAGATTATAGAAGAACCCCAGAAATAATTAGAGATTATGTTACTGAAAATGAAAGAAACTCTAGGTGAACATAAAGATGTCAGTTTGTCATAGATCTTCAAAGAAAAGGAGAAAATCGAAGTAAGAATAGGAGACTTTGAAATTGACTGTGCTCTGGATGAGGGAACACAGATGAACATTATGACAGAAAGTACTTGGGAAACCCTAGGGAGGCCTGCTATGGTTCCTTCAATAGGAAAAATAGGGTTTTTTAAAGTAAAAATGGTAACCCTATGTGGCAGAATTACCCAGATAGCTATGAGTACCCATGGAGCTTCGACAGAGGAATAATTCAAAGTTCTTAAATTTATTGAGGACCATGCCCCATTTATAGCTTTGTTAGGCAAGATCTAGATTGAAAAAGACCAGATACGGAGAAAAGAAGAAAAGGAATCCCTAGAATAGAAGAAGCAAGAACTCATGGAATTTATGACTAGAAGGATCGCCTACTTGATGGAAGAACAAGAGAACATATCTAAGCTATTGAACACCAATGACTTGAATGTCGAAGCTATAAGAGAATTAGAGGAACCAAAAAAGACCGAAATACCTAATCCATATGATGAAGGAGTATTACCCTTGGATTTGAAGAAAGAATCTCAGCATCGCGAAGTGACAATGTCAAGAGAAGATAAGAATCATAATGGAAAAAGGATGACCCATACGAAGCTCACTGGGAAGAAGGCTAGGAAGCTAAGTAAGAAGAGAGCCAAGATTGAAAAAGTTACAGAAGATTCCAGAGGAAACTTCACAGAAGGAAAAATCACAGGAATTGAGCTTCGTTGGGATATCAGAACAACGACATATGACACTTCATCAAGGTGAAGCAATATAGCCGTTGGACCGATATACCCGTTCGACTTCCGCCCCGAACGGACAGAAAATCATTAAAGGATCACCACCAGACCGTTGGACCATGCCATAACAAATGGATCAACATTCATGGAAGCTTCATACCCGTTGCAAGAAGACCATTGAAGAATTTCCTATTTATCTCATTGTGCCATGCATAAGAACACTTTTTCCAACTGAAAAGTTGAAGCCTGCAAAACTAGTGATTGTCTACAGTGATCATTGCAAGAAGATTGTTCATCCTAGTGCAGTATTTTGAGATCTTCGTGACCCTGATTATCTTTCCCGAGTACTTATGTCCGACAAGATTACCGCACTTGAGGAATCCATCACAGAGGTCCTTCTCCATTTAATGACTGGGAGAGTCATGTCGGAAAGAAGAATGTCCATCGGAGTCCAAGCATCATCGACGAGAGGAGTGCAAGCCTCCCCATCGACTGCTCGAGAAGGAACATCTCAAGCCAGTGCAGAGAGAAGAACTAAGCATAAGGACGACATAGCTAATGAAAAGTTAGTGCCATCCATCCTACCATCTTACATACCCCCTCTGAGAAGTTAGATTAATAGGGATAGTGTCCCTGGAGACTTTGAATACACCCTATTCATTGCATATCTACTGAAAGGAGTACGCACCTACCACGTAAATCAAGACAAGGTTACAGCGTTGAATTTTTGCGACTTCAACCTGGGGGACCGTAAATTTTACAGCATGCTCGCCCCGTATAAGTACTTGATGAGAACTAAGGGCAAGAATTCAAAGCTCATCCCTCAGCAATGGATGATGAACCTCGTACAGTCTACTTTTCTCAATGTTATGAAAATACTGCACTTCAGCAGACACCAGGAGGTGAATGCTTGTGTAAAATTG
>ML791635.1:183155-206447 GCA_009831015.1 Picea engelmannii | reverse complement strand
GTAGTTCATTTATGTCCCTACGCATTTCTTCACCTTCATCAAGAGTCCAAGTAGGATTTTCTGGAGGCTTATTTGGTGTAGAAGTTCCCTTTTTTGGTGGCATGTTGGCCAAGTATCACTTTTGAACCTTGATTTTGAGGCGGCTCTGCTAAACAATATTTATTCTGTTGTATCTCCCAATTTTTGACCCGTCTGGGTATGAAACTTTATTTTATGTAGTTCTCTGATATTTCTTCTCTGCAATGCCATAGGTATGATCAAAATTGGATGTGCCAAGTGGAATGTATGGTAACTTCCCCACAACTTGTCGATTTTTTTCCTTTCCAGGAGATCTCACTTGTATAGCATGCCCCGCACAAAATAATTGATATAAAATTTTGAAACTCGCACCAAAAATACTATAGAGTGTCCACGATCCAATGAAACCAGTCCCACTCAATTTGGATACTCTAGGAAGAAGTTATGATTGTTTTAACTGGAACACATTCTTGATACTAGTCAATAGGACTAGTCAGATACCCTATCTTACACAGGGTGTATCTACAAATTTAAGATGACCCAGAAGCTTAACTTTTTACTACAGATACCTTACTAATTTCTGTAAATAGCCTCCAAATTTCAAGGTCTGAAACGTTTTAGAAAAGTTTTTATAGCGAAAATTCGGCAATGACTCAGTTCAGGATGATTCCAGAACCCTATCTTGTACAGGTTGTATCTCCGAAAGTATAAGGCCTCAAGAGATTAATTTTGAACCCAACGTACCTTGATCCATATAATAAATATCCTCCAAGCCAGTCCTTCTGAAACTTTGTAGAAAAAAAAGTTATAGAAAAAATTCCAAGGTGTCTCAGATGTAGCAGCGAAACCCCAAGACTTTGAGCTCTGATACCATATGTTAAGAACCAAATATCAATATAGCATAGAAAAACCTCAGAAAAAGTACTCAACACCTTGAAAAGAGATAATTTTAGATAATAAGCCTCTTCAAGGGGGCAACCTCCTTTTACCCCACTTAAATGTTCAAGTACAAGATGATTCAAAATGAAAATGTTTCATTAGTATATATAGGAGACTAGGAGGTATAATTACAACTAATGGCCTAAAACCGACATAAATAAAATATCATTATTAATATAATATGCCCCAATTAAGGGGTAATGAGCCAATATTAGGGCTTAACATAATAAGTCAAATCCAACTTAAAATATGTGAAATTTGGTTGAAATGTAGGTTGTAAATATTACAAATTAATTTAGAGGTGTTTATAAAAACCAAAGGCATCCACAATAATTAATCACAATATATAGTTTTCACCATTTCAATAAAACAAAATCAAAATTTATTTAATTTCAACTAAAAAAGTGAAATTGTTTTATGAAAGTACGATTTGTTGACATGTTATTATTCTTAATAACTGATATGAAAATTCCTATGCAGTTTATCCAATTACAGAAAAATGCATTAGAGATTGGAACATGTTATTAGACTAGTATAGACCCATCTTAATTTTGGTTCTACGAAGCTTCGAGAGGGATCAAATCTCTCGAGGTGAAAACCCTTCCTCCTTAACCCTTTTTAGAGCAAAAGGTTAGAGCCGACATATACAATTTTCATTTACTTAATTTTTTATTATTATTATTTAAGAGTGAAAAGTGTCAGGTCCATGTTGAATTTAGGCACATAATCACACAACAACCTAATACTGGGTTTTAGAATGCACCTCTAGTTGAATCTAGGCACAGAATCACACAACAACCTAATACTAGGTTGTAGAATGCGCCTCTCTGCCCAATAACAATAAATTTAAATTTATAATAAATATATCTTAAGAGAGGATTGTAATAATAATAATTTAATTTTTAAGATTATGGTTAAGTTAGACACTAATTTGGTGTATGAGACCATCTTATTTGTGGGACAAGGGACCCCTCCACTCAACGATTTGATTGCTAAAGTCTATGGAGGTGTACATGCCCTACCCCTTTCGATTTGAACCTGTGACCTCCAAATTTAATAATAATATAATAATTTTAAGGTCATAGCCAAGCCAGACACCAAATTGGTGTATGATACCCCCTTGTTTCCGGGACAAGGAACCCCTTATATGCAAGGATTTGATTATTAAAGTCTACATAGATGTGCATACCCTACCCCCCTCTAACACATGTTCTTAACCATTAGATCCACTCAAGTTGTAAAATAATATTATTTTTTGGTTAAATTATAATAAAATTCAAGAAGAAGGTATTCTTAAGACATCAATAATAGAAAATACTATAAAAAAAAATAGATTAATGAGAAATTGTAAGATAACTAGGAAAAATTAATGCAAGAAAAAAAAATCATTAACTCAAGTTAAATGATCAAAAGTATATTTCTTAAAGAAGATAAAATTAACAAACATCCCTAAAATAATAACAAATAAAATCTACGCTCAAAACTATATTTCTTTGTATTACTAGTTAAACAAGGTTGTGTGGCAGCGTAGTCCCTGCCAACGAGGTTAGAAAGCAAATTGTGGAAAATGGGGTCGAATTGTAAATGACAGAAGTGTTCGGTGAAAAATTTATATCATGGAAATATTGTGTGCAACATGTATATCACGGAACATGGAGAAAAAGTAAATGACGCTTGGCATGTAGAGCACCATTTATTTTTTGGAAGTATATAACAAACTACAAATTTGTTGACAGTGGAAGAAAAATTTTGGAAATTTAAATGCATTTTCCATATGGACTGGTCAAAGATAAAAATGTGTGAATACATAAAATTAAAAGGAGATAAGAAAATAGTTGTATTTGACGCTTGGCATCTAGAGGACCATTTATTTTGAAATATATAAAAAAATAAAAGTTTGTTACATACAAAAATTTAAATGCATTTGTCAACATGGGGCATAAGTACCTATGAAGACATAAATTTAAAAGGAGATAAGAAAACATTTTTATTTGAGATATGTCAAAAAATAAAATTTTGTTACATAGTACTGGAAATTTTGAAATCTACAAAAAAATTAAAGTATGTTACATATAAATCAAAATTTCAATTTGTTTGTCATGTAGACTGGGACTGGGGCTCCTGTGGACCATTATAGAAATATATACAAGAAACATGACTATAGAAAGAAGATAGAGTGCAATACCTGCAAAAAAAAAAATTGAAAGGTATAAGTGTTTGCCTATACATATGTATTTAAGAAAGTGGAGTCACTGGGTTGATAAACAAAGTAGGATGTGATCAATATACTTATGGTGAGGGTACATATGAGCCCTTTCTCTATTTGCTTGCGGCTGTCATTTCATTGATGTCATCGACGGCTGCAGTTTCAATGATGTCGTCGACGGCTACTGGAATCCTGGCAACTGTCTGTTGCCTTTCCTCGACAGCATGCATCAATTTCCTTTCGAGCCATTATTCAATGTAGCTTGTCATTGGGGCAACGTTGATCTCATTCCAGATTTTTATGTTGAAAATATCGTTTTCTAATTCCCGGAAGTTGATAGAAAGATTACAAAGAGCATGATGAATTTCTTCTTTTTGTGTTGAA
Organism: Picea engelmannii; assembly: GCA_009831015.1. Classification (NCBI taxonomy): domain Eukaryota; kingdom Viridiplantae; phylum Streptophyta; class Pinopsida; order Pinales; family Pinaceae; genus Picea; species Picea engelmannii. The sequence goes on along the minus strand of ML791635.1, from coordinate 202,900 downwards.
TGTTTGACTAGCCAATCGTCAATGTGAGCTTGATCAAAGTGAAGGATTCTGTAAAAAAATTCCAGAGACGAGGCCTTAAACATAGCAACATGTTTATCGAACTCTTGCCTAGTTAAGGGCAAGGAGTTTGCGATTAATTCGGGGTCTTGGAAGTCGTTGGTTTTCCCAGTTAAGTCTATTCTTGATAGCCTTGTGAATAATTTATATTTCTTCGATATGGCTTGTTCACATGACTGAAAAATGAGATGCAAGTTCTTCACTTTTTCTTTCCAACATGCATTCAATTGACCGATCCAGTTTTTGGATGGAAGATCTTGTTCTCTTCTTTTTGTTTCTATCATATTGTTCACAATGGTGCCAAAAGGAAGGACCGTTTTTAAAAAAAATATTCTTCATCTTTTAACTCGGCCTGCAAATGTCTGAGCAAACTATGTGCCCTGGTTCCAAGGGAACTGATGGTTTGTGATCTTTTCCATGCCTCGGTAAACAGTTCCATTCTTTTTTTTTATATTATTCTCCACATATCCTCTACATGATGTGATCAGGGTGGAGGATGCTTTTACGGTGAGTGCAGGGGTGGAAGGCATGGCTATTGCCAAAGGATTGGAAAGCAATGGCATAGGAATGAAAGCCTCTTCCAATTCCCTGACCCGGTCCTTCAGTTTTGCATTCTCGGTCTCGATGCCTCCAATGGAATCATGAAGTGCTTCTTCGTTCGCAGTGTTAAGTTGACAGATTTGGGACGGCCGCATGTTAGCAAGGTCAAACTTTGAACGATATTTTACTTTTTTATTTTTAACATCATTTTTCTCAATTGTCAATTTTTTGGACTAGCTATCAAAAACAACACTCTGGAACACGAAGGATTCATCTTTGTCAAAATTTTCGGTAACGGATATGTCCATTGGATGGTTATAGTGGATGGTGTCTCTGGAATGATCAAGGAAGCGAAGCATGCTATCCAGATCAGTGTCAAGTTACATGTTCTCACTCTGAATTTCCGGCTCTTCCACCTGCCCCACATTTTTTCCCTCTTTTTCTCTACTGGAAGCCTGTGAGAACTATCAATTTTAGAGTGAGGAGGGTTGTTATCTCCAACTCTGTTTGAAGAACTCTGCATTTCTTTGTTGTTATGGTGGGCCGTTGGAGCGATGCTCTGGGATGTAATACTTTTTGGAGTGCTATTTTCCGATTGAACACTCTTGTCACCAGGGCCTTTCACCTATTACGTGTACAATTTAGTGTAGCTTTGCACTGTGTCTACATCGCCGGCATCAGAGGCAGGAGAATTGTCACCACTATCTTTTTTTTCAGGTAGGTGTTTTTTTTTTAAACAATCATCGAGGCCAAGTGTTTGTAAATGTTGTCAAAAAATATTATAGGGTTCAAACCCTCTTATGGTTTCAACATATCTCAGGTTGGAGATGCTAGAATGCACTGCGAATTCATCAATTTTGTTGACGTTTTTCAACACGGACTCCCCTACTTTCCAAGGCAGAGGAATGAATTATTTTTTTTTTCTTCTGTTGCAACAAATGAAACCAGTAGTTGTATTGTCATGCTACTTCTTAAACAAACATTTTCTCGGTAATGTGACATGGAAGGACAACAGGTTTTTCTGTGGAGCCAAAAATTCTTATGACAGTGTAATTATCCAAATGTTCGAGTGTCCCCTTCCTATCCAAAAAATTGGTTGCCTATTCAGATATGCGGGGAGCATCTTCTCCCAACAACAAAACTTTGAAAATAGACACGAAGCCATTAAAAAACTCATAAAAACAGTGGAAATCCTTGTGCTTCCACAAGGCCTGGTACCAGAACATTATTGGGTGGAATTCACAGTTGACATTCTTGGACAGAGACAGTTGTGGAAACCGATAGGAATTCGCTATTGAAAAAACTAAATAGGACGACATCTAAAACTTCTTTTCCCTTTTGAAGCTTGACAATTGGGAACAAATTTCAAGGGAAATTAACTTGCCCCAATCAAAAATGGCTTGTTCGTTGACTTTGAATACAAAATATAAAGAGCCATCTAGGAAACAGTTGCTATGGACTCTTGTCTCGTTATTCTTGTAAAAAACTAGGAAATTTCACGAAATGTATTTCTAAATGAACTAACCTGGAAGCTTGTAATATCTTCAGGAATTAGAAGCGGGTTTTCCAATAAATGGGGAAAGAGGTCCAACCTGTTATTATGCTTTGCTAAGAACTGTTTGCAATCTTCTCCTCTGAACATCAATGTTGTCTCCGACAATCTTAGCGTATGGCGGAAGAATTGAGGTGACAAAGAAGCAGAAGAGCGGTCCCACAGTGGAATAATTATTTTGTTTGAAATAAATTTATTGTTGCACCAAGAGACTAGGTCCTTACATTCAAAAACCTCAGGGACACATCTTGCACGAGCAACCCTAGAGGTCCAAATTACTTAGTTCATTGTGGCATAGGTTGAGTAATAATAATATGCCCTAGATCACTGGAATTTCTAGTCCTCGTTCCCGAATATGTTCACTATATCTCCACAGAATTGTTGTCACGTTGATGCCATAGGTTTATGAGAACGTTGGTTTGCTCCAGATGATGGTTGAAATGAATAGTTAGAGTTGATAATGTAACTCTCCGCTAAATATTGGTTAAATGCTTATGAATGGGAAATCTCCTTGAGCCTTTCGTTGATTAATGACAATCTGTATGGGTGGTGCATGATGAATTGTTAGCAGTAAAGCTTACTTATTGCATATTTATAAATGCGAAGGTGGAAGATACGGCGAAGAGCAATTAAGGATTGGAGGTTTAGTGAATGTGTGAAGGTGACGATGTGCCAACGACATTTCATGATTTTGAAATCAACACTCGAAAGGGATAATATAACCCCCCACAAATATTGGTTTAATGCACATTAATAGATCTCCTCGAGCCTTTCGCCCATCAATGAAAATCTATGTTGTTCCTCCATGATGACCTATTAGAATTAAATGTTAGTAATTGCATATTTAGAAATAAGATATGTATATACATATAAAAAACTAATTTCTTTCTTTTATTATAGACAAGTACGAAGGTGACAGAGACGGCGGAGAACAACAAAAGAATGGCAAGGTCTAAAAAGCGGTCAGACGAGATTCAAAAAAGGGTTACCGGGATACTAAGGGGAGGCGACTGTTCCACAGTCAAATTTTATGTATCAGAATTTTTGACTGCAAAATGCGTAAAATGGAAGAGATCATGATGGGGAAGTTCAGTGGCCAGTTTGTATATTTGTGGAATTCTGGAAAAGTGGCTAAGTATGGAATAGGGAAACAGTCGGGCGGACTCATTCTTGGAAGCGAGGATTGAATTTTTGGTGAAGCGACCAACCCGATGACGCGCAAATGACATTCCATGATGTTTGAAATTAGCGCTTTCTAATTGCATGCCAATAAATAAGATATTATATATAATTGGTAATTTCTAATCGCAAAGGATCGCGGGCACAGGAAACAACGACTAGGAACTGAATTTTTCTTCAACCTACCAAACCAACGATCCGCCAAAAAAATCCGAAGAAATGGAGAAGTATGTGTTGGGCCCTTCATTTTTGGAAAAGAATTGCGCAAGTTTTGACTAAGCACAGGTTGCACAAAACCTCATCAGAGGCTAGGAGAAAGAGTAATAGAAATCAGTTGAAGAAGTCAACGCGATGCCAGTTAGGCAACAAACAGGTGCAATAAAACAAGAAAGTGTGCAAGCCGAGAAGGAAGACACAACCCGGCTATATATATAGAAGGTTGAATATAAGTGTAAAAAGGTTAGGTTGAGTTGGGTTGGGTTGGTTCGTTCATGGGCGGATGCTCTCATTTGTTGATAGCTCAATCAGTGTGGTTTGATAGGGTTGAGTTGATTCATGTTGATCAGAGTCGCCCAAGTTATGGGATTAGTCATTGATACTTGTTGTAAAGTCGAGAGAAGATAAGAAAGAGTCTATAATGTGCCCTACTATGTGAGTTTGAGTCTGTAACCGAGAAATATCTCAAAGGTAATATGAAGAAGGATCAAATTTTAAAATATGATGTGTCCTTGTTTGGTTCCTTACGCATTACAGCATCTCCTCGTGGCTTATGAGTTCTATTTGATGGTTCTATGTTTAATTGTTGCTCGCAATGTAAGTAGGTTCAATTCTTGCATTTAGTTGGTTCATATCTTTTAACGACTCTTGCGCAAGAATAGGAACGAGTTTTGAATTCTCTATGGATCCTCTTTAGTCTTATTCCTACCCTTCCCTATATGTCTATCTCAGCAACGCTTCGGGTGGACTTATTCACTTCGGAGGAGATGAAAATGCCAACGCTCTAGACTACATGGTACCTTTTGTTGGTAACCTGAGAAGGACCCTGGTTTGATCAAATTCACGCCAAAAAAATGGGTCCGTTGCTGGGACCCGTGTTAAAAGGGAACCTCTAGGGAGGATTTTGTCGTCGATCCATAGATATGGTATTGATCAATGGTGGGAAAGGAACTATGACACCTTCATAAGGAAATAAGCATGTTGGCATAGGGGCAGACCCAATGTTCAATGCTCAAGAGCGCACCGACAAAGCCCTAACTACTGGCCCTTTTGGCAACACCTACGAAGAAGATGAAGTCTCACCCAAGGTAGAGGCAGGGGTGGTTGCAAGACTCAGGTGTCTACAACCTTAGAGGGGACACAGATCTGTGATTATATCCTTTACATAGCACTTAGCACCGTTCATTCATCACTATTCACCCTTATTGTACTTCGGAGATAAGACAGAATGTCACAGTAGATCAGCACTAAGCACTAAGCATCCTCATACACATCAGATATACTATTCATATACATCTAGTGAATCATAAATCATAATAAAATCTATCTAATCATGGCATATCACTTAGCAAGATAATGAAAACACAAGGAAGCAATAGCACAAAGCATGACACACAGGTTTACGTGGTTCACCCCCACCCTGGGGCTATGTCCACAAAGTCTTCTTCTTATTTATTAGCTTTGGTCAATCTAATTATAGCATAGAGCTTAACTTGTACTCCACATAGGACAAGAGATCTACACGCACCTCGCCAAATCCTCCTTCCCCGAGTAGATCTAGCACAGAACCTTCTTACAATCCATGCACTCAGCACTTGCACTCAGCTCTGAAAGCCTCTTACAATCATGCATAGAGCATTTACCACACAGATATAATTACTAGCACTAAGCCATCGGCTCTTCTTACATTGCCTAGATACTTATTTATACTTTACAACATAGGCCTTAACATGGGTAAACCCATGGGTCGACATCCCTTTACCATTACATTAACCCAAAACCCTAAAAAGGGCCCCAAAAGTGGGATGAGATACTATGATCTCTGATTGACCTGGCACTCCATCTTTGAGAGGGTGTCGATGTCCAAAAATGGTCAAATATGACCAAGTGTTCCGCAAAACTTGGTCAAGGGCCAACAGGCCCCCAACACTCACCTGTGACTCGTCCCGAGTCACTCTGGTCTGATCAACTCCACTTCGAATGTCTTGATCTTGGCCCAAGATACTTAGACCTGTTGTAGTGTGACAACCTCTTACTGAGTGAACTCCTGGATCACTGCGTAGTTTATTGGTCCTTCCATGCGTTGTTCTGCAGTGATGACAACCTGTTCAAGCTCGGTTTCCTAGCTCTCATCTTCAGTGAACAATTGGCATGCTTTCTCTTGGACGAGTTGAAGTCATTGAGAGACTTACATCACTTTACTTTGCAGCATGTGTACCTGTTGTTGGACGATGCGTTGCTCTGGAAATCTCTTCATTCTCTCGACTAGGGTCAAGGCCTTCTATTGTGCATGTAGCATATCTGCATGTTGCTTTGCTTCTTGGAGTTGTGCGTCTAATGTCTGTAATTTTGGGTTCTCTATGAGGTTCTCATAATTCTGGGCACTTCTAGAACTCATCTTCTTACATTCCAAAGCCAAGGATTTTAATCTGTCAACTGCGCTGCGGGCAGTTGCCTCCCTCAGGTCTCTTACTTCTTGGGGAGTCTTGGGCATGGTTCAAAGTTCCAGATATACGATTTGGTGCTGAAGTTGTTGGATTACTTCTTCAAGTTGTGCCACCTATTGTGGGACACGTTCTTCCATTTTCACTTCAATGACTGTCACACAGTGAAGTGCTCTATGAACTCTTTCCTGTACGTCAAGTTGCTCTACTAGCAATTGGTCCTTGCTCTGTTGTAACTGTGCTTTTTCCTCCTCCCACTTCGCTTCCAGGGTAATTTTTTCCTATTCGTCCTTCCTCTGTTGTACTATATGTGCACTCTATACTTGTTCCAAAGCCTGGGTGGCTTGCGCTATGTCTTCTTGAGCTCGTTGAAGGCGAGCTTCAACTTTCTCGACAATCTGGCGTAATTGAGTGGGCTCATCAATTGTTCCTATTGTTTCAATCATCAAGGGTGTCATAGAAACTGTTATGTTGGACTGGAGTGCCTGCTGCACTTCTTGAAGTTCACCCTTGATCTGGCTTAATACCTCCTCTTGCTTCATTTCTTGCTTTTCTGCGATCTCTATTGAGGTATCATTCAGCACAGCGATCAAGAAGTCAAAGTCGTCATGTGTAAGGGTAGTCTTGAACGTAGTCTGGGTGGCCTTATTTTTCTTTCGGGACGAGGGCTTTGGTGGGGTAATCTTCCTTTTCTTGGAGGGATCCTCCTCCTCTCCAGGCAGAGTAACCTCGCCTTGGTTTTGCTCGACTTTTGTGCCACCTAGTTCTTCATCATCACCTCCCTTCGCAGGTGATATCGAAGTAGTCTTCGTGGATGTGCTATGGATATCTTGAACTTCCACATCCTTCTTAGTCTTGTGCAATCCAGGTGTATCCATCATAGCTTCAGGGCTATCCACGTCGGACATCTCTGCGGGCTCTATTGCAACAAGGAGGTATGCCGAAAATTCTTCGGTAATCTGCTCCAAGTCTTCTTCTGTCAACTTATAGTATGACTGGAGTTGTTGTTTGTTCTCATTAATGTGCACTGTGATATAGGTGAAGTGGCGGTTTTCATTGAATTTGATCAAAGGTATAAACCTATGAAGTGTGTTTGGTGTGAGGCACGGTGTAGACTGGATTGCATTGTTCAATTGATTGTAATAAGTGTGGAAGATGGCATTGGACTGCCACTACTTGTTCATGTCGCTAGAGTACCACAACGTACAGAACTTCGTGACCAGTGGTTTGAAGGGTTTGATCTCTAGAAAAGTGGAACCTTCTGGTAGATCCCAAGCGATGAAAGCGATGAGTATGAGTAACCAACTAAAGTGGAAGTCATACCCTTAGTCTTGCACTTGTTTGCAGTCAAGCTCTAGCTGATTTACAATATACTTTGCCAATTCATTTGTAGTCCCTCCGCACACTTCCCTGCGAACCTATGTTTTTGTGGACTAACCTCCCTGCAATCAGCTGGAAACTGAGGCACATTGTTGCATTCTCAATGGAGGCTACCTTGTAACCTCACGTTCCCTTCTCGAGATTTCCATATGTGTATTTTATTCGCTAGGTGAGAGAACGATCTATAGTCTTTCCAAGGTAAAACTCGTGTGGGTTAGGGCCTTGCATGCTTATCCATGTGATCCAATTGATCAGAATCAAATCCACAGTGATGCGGTGGTCCAACCATAAGTATCCTCTGTGGTAGCAGGACATCAACAATCTGACGCATGCATTCACTTCCTAATGCCTCCCGAAATGAGGAATCTTCATTACATTGAGGAGGGTTGACTGTGCGAGGTTATGGGTCCATTGTTGAGGGACAATATTTGGGTTCCTTCCTTTTGTGATAGTTAAGTACTTGTGTGGGGCTAGCATATTGTAAAGCTTGCAATCTCCAAGGTTAAAATCACTAAATTGCAACGCTGTGAGCTTATCCTGGTCAGCATGAACTGTGCGCACCCCTTTCGAGAGGTACTCAGTGACCACAGCATAGTCGAAGTCTTTGGGTACAGTGTCTTGATTCACTATGCCGCTTAGTGGTGGGATATACTTAGGTAAGATACTTGGGATCATCTTCACAGTGGCGAAGTCATTTTCGAGCTTAGATTGTCTTTCTAAAGGCAGTCAGGATGGTCCTGCTCGAGCAGTGGAGGGGGAAGTTGGAAATGCTCCCGAGGACAATGCTTGTACACTTGTAGTCATTCCTCGCTCTGACATGACTCTCTCAATCATTAAGTCAATTAGAACTTCTTCAACGATTTTCTCAGCAGCGTTGATCTTGTCCGACATACAAGCTTAGGTCAGCTAGCTCGGGTGCAAAGGGAATTCAGAGACTACAGTGAATAGTATGGGAACAAGGCAATGATCTCAGAGTGAGTTAATCTCAGGTTTCGTGCTCAAATTCTCACTTAGAAAAAAGTATTCTCAGTGCGTGGCATGATGGACTAAGCAGGGAAACTTAGTAACAGTTTGTTGGAAACGGTTATGATCCTTCATTAACTCCTGTTCGACCCGTTATGGCGCGTTTCAAGGGTTGGATGATGTCCCTTTATTGATTTTTTGTCTGTTTGGTGCGGAAGGTGAATGGATATATTGGCCCCAACAGTTATATTGCTTCGTCATGGAGAAGTACTCTATGTCGTTGTTCTGAAATCTCGATGAAGTTCCAATTCTGCAAATTTGTTGTCTGCGAAGTATCCTCTAGAACCTCTTGTAACCTTACAATATTAGCCCTTTTCTTTCTTAACTTTCTAGCCTTCTTCCCAGTGAACTTCGTCTCAGTAATTCTTTTACCATTTTTATGCTTATCTTCTACGGTCTTAGTTACTTCGCGTTGTTGAAAATCTTTCCTAGGATTCCTAGATAATACTTCTTCTGTATCAAAAATAGGTAACTCAATCTTCTGTGGATCCTCTAGTGTTCTCTTAGCCTTGTCATCAGAGTTGCTACTATTAAATCTCTGTGATCTGCTCTTATGTTTTTCAATCAAGTGGGCGATCTTGCTGGTCATAAATTATTTTAACTCTTGCTTCTTCTGTTCCAAAACTTCTTCTTCCTCTTTTCGTCTGGCTTGTTCTCTATCAATCCAAGGTTTTCCTATGAGCATGGTAAACAGGGCGTTGTCTTCAACAAATTTAATAATATCAAAGTCTTCCTCTGTCGAAGTTCCATTGACAGTCATAGGTATTTGGGCGAGCCTTCCACATAGGTTTACTAGCTTTCCTATGAATAAACTTGTTCCTCCTAGGGAAGGGATCATGGCAGGCTTTCCTATAGCTTCCAAAGTTCTTTCTTGCATGATGTTCACTTGTGTTTCTTCATCAAGAATACAGTCAATGTCAAAGTCCCCTATTCTTTCTTTGACTTTCTCCTTTTCTTTGAAGATCTCTGATAGCCTAACATGTCGGTGATCATTCAAGGTGTCTTTCATCTGTAGCAGTATCTTTTCTGATTCCTTCTGAGTTTCTACTATTTTTGGATCTTCCTTAGGGTTTTCTTCATTCAGATTCATTCTTTCAAGCTTAGCAATCATTATAGGGAAATCCAACACTTCATGGTCCAAATATTTGCAACAGAGACAACTAGGTCTTCCACCAGGGAATTCCTTAGCAAGATGTCCCGGTCTTCTGCAACTATAACAGAGGGTTAACCCTCTCTTTTGTTTAAATGTTCCCCAACTTCTTATGTACTATGCACCAGGATCATGGTATCTAGCCTGCACAAAACTCTTTCTAGGATCCTGCATCCACTTGTTAGTCCAGGCGTTCTTTCTATGCATAGGTATAACATATCTATCATTATACTTATCAAATCTATTCATGTCAAACTTTCTTTCATCTATTAATGCCCTAGTTTTGAAGCTAGGAAAGAATCTATTGAGCATACCTAGATCCATGCTTTAGAAACAAAAAATTTCACTTATCTTACTTCTACAGAGCACAAATATTTCAGATCTAAATTTTTTTGACTATTCTTACCTTTATTAGAGCACAGACCTTACAGATCTTACCTCTTTTCTAAAATCTCACTTATTTCTTTCAAAAAATTCCACTTTTACTTTTCTTAGAGCACAGAGCGTTCAGATCTCACTTATTTTCTTCGAATATGATCTTCCTTTCTTCAGATCTGACCTTATTCCCGGCACAAAGCTTCGCAGGTTGAGTTAAATGTTGCGCACTAGGGAAAAAGATCTACGCATAAAGATTTATTTTTCACAAAGTTTCTTCTTCCTCAATTACCAAAGATCATTGTTTCAAGTCCTGACAACAGAACCATTTGTTGGCACAGGGGTAGACCCAGGGTTCAATGCCCAAGAGTGCACCAACAAAGCCCTAACTACCAGCCCTTTCAACAACACCTGCGAAGCAAATGAAGTCTCACCTGAGGTAGAGGTAGGGGTGGTTGCAAGAATCAGGTGTCTACAACCTTAGTTGGGACACAGATCTGTGATTATATCCTTTACAGAGCACTTAGCATCATTCATTCATCACTATTCACCCTTATTATACTTCACAGATAAGACAAAATGTCGCAGTACTTGCTCAGATATAATATATTTCAGTGCTTAGCAACAACAAAACATATTAGATCTTGTAGATCAACACTAAGAATCCTCATACACATCAGATATACTATTCATATACATCTAGTGAATCACAAAGCATAAGAAAATCTATCTAATCATGGCATAGCACTTATCAAGATAATGAAACCACAAGGAAGCAACAACACAAATCATGACACACAGGTTTACGTGGTTCACCCCCACCTTGGGGCTACATCCACAAAGTATTCTTCTTCTTTATTAGCTTTGGTCAATCTGATTATATCACAGAGCTTAACTTGTACTCTGCATAGGATAGGAGATCTGCGTGCACCTCGCCAAATCCTCCTTCCCCGAGTAGATCTAGCACAGAGCCTTCTTACAATCTATGCACTCAACACTTACAGTACTTGCACTCAGCTCTGCAAGCCTCTTACAATCATGCATAGAGAATTTACATTCGATCACACAGATCTAATTACTAGCACTAAGTCATCAGATCTTCTTACATTGCCTAGCTGCTTATTTATACTTTACAACATAGGCCTAAACATGGGTAAACCCATGGGTCGAAATCCCTTTCCCATTACATTAACCCAAAACCCTAAAAAGGGCCCCAAAAGTGGGTCCATATCCTGTGATCTCTGCTTCTCCTGGCGCTCCATCTTTGACAGGGTGTCGATGTCCAAAAATGGTCAAATATGACCAAGTGTTCTGCAAAACTTGGTCAAGGGACAACAAAGCAGAACTAAGAAGAAAATCGTTGGAAAACACTCATGAAGCAATCTTTTACTCAGAAAGATCAAGCAACCAGTATGATATTTTCTGGGTTAAATTCCTGGAAGAATTTTGTCACTGGATAAAGAGGCTCCAAGAAGCTCCATATTTCTAAGGATGGGTAAATAAGATCTGTGCGTGGGATATTGAAAAGCTAGCAGCACTCCAGAGGCTAGATTTCCCAGTCACACGAGTTGTGGATTTCTAGGTTAGCACCACGCTAGAAGGATACATAATTGAATTTGCAGCTAAGAACCACCAGTATTTCTCATGGGCAGAGGAAATTTTCAAGAAAGGTTCAAGGGGAAGACTGTTGAGATAAATCCCCCTGTGGGTTAAGGATTTCTTGATGGAGGGGACGTTGATTATGTCTCCAACCGAGATGGCAGCATAAACACCCTTGCTTGGGGTGGGGCGAGACGGGGTGAGGGTCATGGCATGAGGAAGGGGAGGGGTTCTTTGACAAATTGGGGGGGGGAAGCAAGAAATGGATTCAAGAGATGAGAGAGCCTTGAACAGATCTGCCATAGTTGAGAAGTGGTGGTGCGACAAGATCAAGAAAGCCGCAAGACAATCTGAACATTTGAGGAAGGAAGGAGGATCGGGAGAAGTAGAGGAAAGATAGATGGAAGAACTACAGAGAATGAGAAGACAGGAATGACTGGTCAGTCCAAGATTAAATGAGAGAGAAGAAAGGAGAGATAGAATTCCCCAGGAAGCAGGACAAGAAGGAGAAAGCGTGGAGGTAAGAGAGGATGAATTCGGCATGAATATTGGAGGAGAAAGAGAAGATTCAGCCCCGATAATAGGAGAAATCAGGAATCATGTCAAAGAGATCGTCCTAGTAGAAGCTAACGAGAACCCTAGATCAAAGAAAACTGCCCCGAAGCCAGTGGCGCCAGCCCGAAATCACCCATACCCCAAGTGCCTTCTTCACAAGTAGTAAGTCTGATACTACCCTCTCATGGTAGTTATGTTCCAATATAATTAGTTATTCAATCATAACCAGGAAGTGCGGGTACAGGGAGAACATTGGGATCCCCTGGTAGATCACAAGCAGGACCATTAGGGTTCGTATTGATATGAACAACAGGACCAGTAATGGCCAATCTGGCGAGAGGTTCAATTGCCCGATACCCAAAATTTTTGGGTAAGGGAGACGAAGACGTCGAGCAACACTAATTCTTGTGTGAAGCCATCTAGAGATCTAGAGGGACTCCGGATGTGAATAAGTTGGTCGAGTTCCAGACTACCTTGAGAGGTCGTGCTCTCAAGTGGTACATGAATATCATTGAACCAGGAGTGCCAGGGATGCAAGGTCAAGCATTCACACTTGGCTAGGTACGGATGAGGTTCATAGGAGAGTTCAAACTTCCTCTGTCAGAACAACAGGCTCTGTCTGAGTTGTGTGAGATCCAGCAGAAGGAACACGAATCAACATAGGAGTACATCCAGACGTTTAAAGATGCCATAAGGAGGTTGGCACATCCAATCCACAAAGAACATCAAAGGGAATGGTACATTCAGGGGCTGTTGCCTCTAAATCAGATTTCGCTAACGCAACAGCGGATAGCCACATTGACAGATGCCTTGGAACAATCAATGAAGATTGAAGCCATGGCAGGATACCCTAGGAGCTTAAGAATAACCCAAACCCCAGTAGATGTGAATCTGGCACAACTACAAGGGAATATATCGACCCTTATAGAAAATATTCAAGAGCTGACGATACCTAGACTAGGATGACCACAGGTTTGGTGCATTGGATGTTATACAGAAGGTGATTTGTAGAACGAATGTCTGCAGATAAGGGGATTGGGATCTCCTTATAATATGATGGTACCCCCAGGAAGCCCTATAGGAGGATTTGCGCAAGTGTCGACGAACTCACCATTCCATAAACCCACCCTATATCATGCTTTCCCAAGAAGCCAAGTAGCACCAACACAAGAATATTGTGAGATCTGTTAAATCCATGAGCATGGACCAAGACAGTGCCCCATCATGTAGAAGTATTTGATAGTACCAAACACAGTACATTGTGAGTTCTATGCATCTACCACACATACTACCAATCAATGTAGAGCGTTGGACGCACTCACGGACAGGGTAGACCGAACAACATTCAGGGTGAATGAAAACTCGTAGGGACCATGATCCGAATTCTATGAGTAGAACAAAATGAATACAAAATATTAACAGATTCTTAGCACAAAATAACAGAGATACAGTAAAATTGGTTTTCTATTCAATAATGAAATAAGTTGAAACTGTAAAATGTAGCGGAAACAAGCTTGTTGGAATGGTGATGGCTTATCTCTGAGAAGAGATGTAACGATTGTGCTCATTCGCAAGAAGAACATTACAATGAGGCTATAAAGGCCTTTTTACAATAAACAAGAATTCCAAAAACCCTAGACATCCAAAAACCTAACCCTAGGAGATGAAGCGCCAAAAGTCATGTGGGCCCCGTTTGGGTAAGTTAGTACATCAACTTCTCGAGGTCGTAACTTTTGCATATGATCTTCGTTTTAGGCATGTGATAGCCGGTTGGAAAGGCATCGTCGAGGGGATTCATTTTGGTGGTTCAATCATGCCTTCAACTATCATTGAGGAGCTCAATCCCGAAAAACCTTCATTTAGGCCCTCAAAATGGCCCCGGAAGTTAAAACTACTAAAAATAGTAAATTGCCAAAATTGTCAGAAAATTGTCTTAAGCCAGTTAGAAAAGGTGGGTGGCCACCAATATCCACATGGATCAATCCTCCCTCCTTAGGAACAAATGGTCTCCATTTCCTTGAGGTCCCCCATTAGATGAGGAAATTTCTGTTGAATTTGGCCCTGGGTGAGCCACTTGCCTTGGTGCAGAAGTTGTCCTTCTTTGACGACTCAATAAAGTTAGATCCTTTGTTGTCAAGTTCCCTTGATTTGTGTGTCCACAATTTGATCATTGGATGCTTGTTGTATGCAGTCGGGGTTGAGAGTTGTTGGTGTCAATTGTTTTGCTACTTATGAGGTGTCCAATAATGGTGGGAAATAAGGGCGAAGAAGATCCACGTTTAACATTGGGTGAAGGCCAAGGAAAGGAGGAATGTTGAGCTCAAAATCATTATCCCCTATGGCCTTGGTGATAGTGTATGGCCCATAACGGAGTGGGCAAAGCTTCCGATGGATTCATGTAAGGAATTCTTTCTGCAAGTGCAACCAAACTTTGTCACCCACCTTGAACTTATGTGGCACCCGATGTTGATCATGGCATTGTTTGTACTTGTCATTGGACTTCTGTAGGATTTCTTGAACTTGTTGGAAGATGTGCTAGATCCACTCAATGAAATGGGTGGCTTTGTCAGCTTCAATCTGAGTAGGAGATGAGTCGGTCGAGGTGACTGCAAGGGGAAGTGAAACATCTATGGGACCCAATGGTTGGAATCCCAACCCCACCTGAAAGGGGTTGTGGCCAGTTGAGCTCTACAGGGCTCAATTGTAGCTATGTTATACATAGGGAAGGCTCTCATCCCATGTGCAAGGGTGCTTTGAATTATACATTCGAAGGATATGCACAATCATTCGGTTTACAACCTCGATTTGGCCATTTGTCTGGGGGTGGAAGGTCGTGGATTTGGTGAGCTTGGTGTCCAGCAATGACCAGAGGCTCGACTAGAATGTGTTGAGAAATCTACTATCCCAATCTGAGACAATGGTTTGTGGGATTCCAAAATGTACCCAGACTCATTCAAAGAATAGCTTGGCAGTGGCCTCTGCTGCGATGCTCTTCTTGCAGGCAACCAGAATCGCTATTTTAGAAAAGCGATCAACAATCACAAAAAAACAGTCATTTCTCCGCTTAATGGACGGGAGGCCCAACATGTAATCCATTGAGATGGATTCCCATGGCCTCTCAGGAGTAGGAAGAGGGGTGTACAGGCCCTATTTCTTAGTGGTCAGTTTGGCAATAGCACAGGGAGTTAAGGACCTGATATACTTGTTGACCTCTTATCGAAGTTTCGGCGAGTAGAAATGTTTTTGTAGCATCGCCACTATCTTTTTGATGACGAAGTGTCCTACCACCCAAATGTAGTGGGCTTCCCAGATCAGCTTCACTCACTCACTTTATGGAACACAGATATGGCCCAGACGACACAACAACCCATCTTGAATATGGAAATTATTGACAACTGCGTTCGCACCCAACATTTGGTAGGTGGTGGCAAAGTCAGGGTCTGTCTCATAGAGTTGGGGCCATCCAGATGTCTCATGGTCGCAAGAGTCTAGCACCGTGGTGAGTTCCGAGACTGGTGGTCTGCTGAGGCAATCAACGATGCAATTGGTGCTTCATGTTTTATACTTGATGTTGAGGTGGAATTGTTGCAAGTATTTGGACCACTTTTGATGGCGGTCATTCTACAATTTTCCTTGTGTCTGCATGAAATATAGTGGCTTATGATTAGTGTGTATAATTGTCTCCTTCCCAATAATGTAATGTCTCCATTGGTGGCAGGCTTGCACAATGGAGTACATTTCTTTGTCGTAAGTAGGGTACTTACGGACAGTATCTGACAGTGTCTCACTATGATAGGCCACAGGGTGGTCGTGTTGAGTGAGAACGGTGCCCATAGCATAGTCTGAAGCATCTGTCTTGATCTCAAAGGGATGTTGCAGGTCTGGTAGTGAAATTACTAGGGCTGAGCACAAGTGCTTCTTCAAATCATTGAACGCTTGTGGTTGGGACCGACCCCACGCAAATTTTTCCTTACCACCACCCATGTTTATTTGGCTAAGGGCCCATGCAATATGGGAGAATACCAACACTAACTTGCGATATAAATTGGCAAGGCCCAAGAAGCTTCGGAGCTCAGTGAGTGTTGTTGGGGCTGGCCAGTCATGGATGACTTGGATCTTGGCTAGATCCACATGTACGCCATGCTGATCAATGATGTAGCCCAGGTAATAGACCCTGTCCATGCTGAAGGAGCATTTTTCCAAGTTGGTGTATAGCTTGTGTTGTCATAGGGTGTGAATAACCTATTGAATATGTTGCAAGTGTTCAGCCCAAGTCTTGTTGTAAATTAGAATGTCATCTAGATACACCACTACAAAAGTATTGGTGAATGGTCACAAGATATCATCCATCATCCTCATGAAAGTGGTTGGAGCATTTGTCAAACCAAAGGGTGTGACCAACCATTCAAAGAGGCCTTCCTTTGACTTGAAGGTGGTCTTCCATACATCTATCTATTCTATCGGGCCCTAGTGGTAGCCAGACTTCAGATCAATCTTACTGAAGTATTTGGCCCCCATGAGTTGATCAAGGAGGTCGTCGATTCGGGGAATTGAGTACCATTTTCTGACTGTTATTTTATTCAGAGCCTGGTAATCAATACAGAGTCGTCATGTTCCATATTTCTTCTGTACTAGCATGATTGGGCTCCCACAAGGTGATAAGATGGGGAGAATGTGCCCCTTGTGGAGCAGTTCTTGGATCTATCGCTTGATCTCCTCATTCTCTAACAAAGAGCGATGATAGACTGGCCCATTGGGAAGCGGTGTGTTGGGGGTTAGATCGATGGGGTGCTTGACCTGGCAATGCAGAGGTACCCTCGTAGGTGAGGAGAAGATATCTGAGTATTCTTCCATGACCTTATCTACTTGCTTCTGCTGTGTGGAGAGGTTGGTCGCGGAGACCCTAGATGTGGCTGTGATCTTTCGCTTATTCTGAGAGTGAATCATGAAGAAGACAAAATTCCCCGTCTGAGAGATGACCTTCCTGCATTGCTTAGCAGAGATCAAGGAAATATCACTAGGTGGGACTGCCTCGGATATCCTGTATAATTTCCTGTTCAAAGTAATAATAACACTACC
Source organism: Picea engelmannii (assembly GCA_009831015.1). NCBI lineage: Eukaryota > Viridiplantae > Streptophyta > Pinopsida > Pinales > Pinaceae > Picea > Picea engelmannii. Next base: position 185,751 of record ML791635.1, on the reverse strand, counting down.
AAGCCTAGACTCATATACAACATGACGTTTCCATAAATAAGGTTAGCCCAAAAGAACATCACAAACTTCAAGAGGAGCAACATCACACAATACCTCATCTTTGAAGGGCTCGATGTCGTACGACAGTCGACACTATTGGCTGACGAGGAGATCGCTTCCTTGGCGAACCCATCCAATGGTGTAGGGTTGTGGGTGCAGTGTTGTTGGCAGGGCCATCCGCTTGACGACCTCTGTTGAGATGAGTTTCTTCTGGCTATTCCTATCAATAATGAAGTGCAATGGGGTGCCTTTTACCCACATCTGTGAATGGAAGAGGCGCTCTCCTTCTTCTGGCTCATCTGGTTCACCAGGATGGAGCTTAGTGGTAGCAACGGTGGCACTAGGTTCCACGTCAATGATCACTATTCCCCTTTATAGTTCTGGCTCAGAGTCAAAATGCACATCTAATTCAGAGGCTTTCACCTCGGCCACCAATGACTGTTTCGAGTGGAAGTCAGCAGTGTTATGCCAAGGGCTCTTATGGAAGTCACACCACTTCCCCGTATCTTTCTTTGTCTTTCTGATGTCCTTCTTTGCTTCCAACTTGGACTATTAGTCCTGATACTGTCCATCTTTTCTCTTTCCTTTTTTTTGTGGGTTGGGGCCACCCTTTCCTGGCTTTTTTTGTGAGGGGTTTCCAGGCCCAAATTGCCGCATCTTTTGTTTGAGCTTCTGCTCGATTTTAACGGCATATCGATAGGTCGCGCCGAAGGATGAGATGTCCAGAAATTCCATTTTGGTCTGTATGTATCTATGCATATCACTGCGATACTTGAGCACTAGATGTCACTATGAATCTTTGATACCCATCTTGGTGCACAAGGTATGGAAGATATTTGTGAAATATGGCACTGCTTGGTCTCTTTCTTGCCGCAGTGTGGTCCATTTGGTATACAGGTCGTCGTAACTTCTGACAGGGTAGTATTGTTCCTTAATAGCATCCCTGAAGGATTCCCAGGTGGTCGTGACTGAAAATAATGAGGCTTCCTCTTTTTCCTGTAGCTCACAAAAGGTTTCCCACCAATCTTTGACATGGGGAACGACTTTGACGAGCGCAAAAGTAATCTTTTCTCTATTCGAGAAGTTATGGAAAGAAAAATACCCTTCTAGCAAATTCTACCACTTGTCTACAGCATCTATGTTTATCTGACCTTCAAATATAGGAATATCGAAGTTTATTTGTACCTTGAAGGGGGTGACGCCTTTGTTCGAAGAATATGTGTCGCCTGTTGGTAGCCACCAAAGGATTTGTGTGAAACTATCCATCATCTTGTTCCTCTATTGCGTGAGGGCTTCCTCAATCAACAGTTTGAAAGGATCTCCTATCCCATCATATTTCTTTTCTCCTTCCATGAGAGGTCGCTTGGGCGTGTGAGAGATTTTGTCCTCAAGAGAAACAAGCTCAAGACCCAACTCTTTGTACTCTGACCTCGTTGGGGACATGCATTAAGACAACAAGGAGCAGACCGCTCTGATACCACTGATACGGATTTTATGAGTAGAACTAAATGAATACAGATTATTAACATATTCTTAGCACAAAATAACAGAGATACAATAAAACTAGTTTTCTATTCAATAATGAAATAAGTTGAAACTGTAAAATGCAGTAGAAACAAGCTTGCTAGAATGGTGGCGACTTATCTCTAAGAAGAGATGTGACAGTTGTGCTCATTCGCACAAAGAAAATTACAATGAGGCTCTAAAGGAATTTTTACAATAAACAAGAATGCCAAAAACCCTAGACATCCAAAAACCTAACCCTAGGGGATGAAGCACCAAAAGTCATGTGGGCCCCGTTTGGGTAAGTTAGTACATCAACTTCCTAGGGTCGTAACTTTTGCATATGATCTATGTTTTAGGTGTGTGATAGCCCATTGGAAAGGTATCATTGAGGGGATTCATTTTGGGGGCTCAATCATGCATTCAACTATCATTGAAGAGCTTGATCCCGAAAAACCTTCATTTAGGCCCTCAAAATGGCCCCGAAAGTTAAAACTGCTAAAAATAGTAAATTGCCAAAATTGTCAGAAAAATGTCTTGAGCCAGTTGGAAAAGGTGGGTGGCCACCGATATCCATCTAGATCATACCAGGAAGAGGTAAATTAGGTGGAGCTGGAGGAGACTTCAGAGGAGGAAGAACTTTGGGAAGAGGACCAAGCAGATGTTATAACTATGATGAAGAAGGTCACTTGGCCAGAGATTGTCCTCATCCAAGGTGGCCATGGTGATCTCACTGCAGAACCAACGGACATGCAACTAAAAACTTTCCTGAGTTAATCGCAAAGTGGGAAGGTAGATTATGACAAAGAGGAACTAACCTTATCAGTTCAGAGATCAAGAGGATTTATAAGGGAAATTTTCCCAATCTTAATATTGTTACTCGAGGAGGAGCGAAGACAGGAGTTGATGCTCATACTATACCTCAGATCCAGAAAGAAGCACCTAAGGGAGACAAGTATGACCCCTTAAAGAAAAAAAAATTCTTTAAAGATGCCATCGAAGTATTCCAGAATATCCCTAGTCATGAAACGTGAGAGAACCCCCCCCCCCCCCC
>ML791635.1:152840-167072 GCA_009831015.1 Picea engelmannii | reverse complement strand
CGCTACGATTTGGTGCCATTTCAACTCAAATCTGCAACTAACGCCCTCGAGTTCCGAATTTCCTTCCTGCAATTGCTGATATGCCTGATGATTTGAATGGATGTATGTATTTCTTTCTGCAGTTTGAACTTAAAACAACTCGAACTGATCACATAATAATCATTAAATAACAGGGGATCTTGAAATGAACCTTGCGCGTGTGTATAGTGATTATGTTCTGAACATGTTGGATTTAGAGATGATTACCAAATTCTCGTGGGAACACACGAACTCTTAGCTCATGATATCGTTATCATAACTAAATCGGGATAGCAGGCGCACGATTTGGCATGATTGTTTGGCGCTACGGGAATAGGCTTATTCCTGTAGCGCGTTTTGACAATTTAAAATTTGAAATTCCAACGGCATAAAGGAGACACTTCTAGTTTAAACAATGTTTTTCATAACCAAAACTCAAATAAATCAACCAAAAATTAATGCAAACCATGAAATATAAAAAATCTTAAAAATGAAAACAGCTGAAAACGGAAAATGAGGGATGGGTAAGGAGGGTTTTAGGACAAGGGTTTCTTACTTAAACCAAGTCAAAAGTAGAGACTAACACATCATACAAATAGTACTCAGAGTTTCGTGATATACAAATTGACAGACGGACTCCAGGGCTGGTGGCCTCGAGAGTGTGATTGTCTGTGTATACTAATCCCTATTAACTATTGTACATTATCTAAAGACATTATTTTGAATACTAAATTATTAATATTAAATATTGATATTATACAATTTAATTAGACACAAAGGTTTGTACAATATGAAATGCGGAAGCGGTTGGTTGTTCGAGCTGGTCATATAAAAGTGAGTGAAATCTGAATACTTGAATCCGCCAACTTCCCTACCAAGATATTTTTGAAAATCATGAGAAAAACATAAAATCTACTTTTAGAAAGTATGGACATGAGATTTTATAGAGCATGTATTGTTCTCGCATTCCATACTTAAGCCAATCTTTGGATCGCGGGTACTTGGGTTGGAGGGCTCAAAACTGGGCCTCAATTGTTTCGTTAGCTACAAATAGCACCCAAGAGTTTCGCGATATATAAATTGACAGACAGACTTGCGATTTGGCTCGCTCAACATTGCATTTATATTGTTCTGTGTCATTCAAACAACACTCGGAGTTCTGCAATATAGAAATTCACAGATGAACTCCAGGACTGGTGGGCTCAACCTTGCGATTTTTTACGGGTGGTGATCCCTATGAACTATCTAACACTACCTAAAAAGATTATTTTCAATACTAAAGTATTAATATTAAATAATGATATTGTACAATTTAATTACATAAAATTATAAAAGGATGTGAAATATCTTATTTCAAAGAAAAACCCGCATATTCGGAAACTTGCGTTCCAAAACTTTTGTATAATATGAAACGGGCAAGAGGTTGGTCGGACTGCTGATATAAAAATGGGTGGAAATCTAAACACGTGTATCCTCAAGTTCCGCACCTAGAAAAATTGGCAAGAAACGAGTTATACATACCAAATATGTACTTTTATAAAGTATGGGCATGAGATTTTATAGAGCATGTACGCAGCCCTCATTCCATACTTAGCCACTTTTTGGATCGTGGGTTCTCGAGCTGGCGGGCTCAAAATTGGGCCTCTGTTGTTTCGTGCCCTACAAATAGCACCCAGAGTTCCTCGATATACAAACTGACAAGCGGACTTGTGGACTATTTCAATTTTAAGGGCCTCATGTTGATGTAATAGCACAATTGGACTTGGGCCAGATTATATTTGTTTCTTACAATATCAAATGGAGAATTGGTCGGTTGGGTTGGTGATCTAAAAGTAATTGAAACCTGAAGTCATGGATCTGCCAACTTCCGCAGGTAAATTTTTTCCGAAAAAATGAGTAATACATACCAAGTATGTACTCTTACAAGGTATGGACATGAGGTTTTTATGGAGCTTGTACGAATCTCGCATTTCATACTTCGCCACTTTTTCGATCATGGGTTCTCGGTCTGGCAAGCTCAAAAATGGACCTTTATTGCTCTATATCCTACAAATAGCACCCAAAGTCTCGCGATATACAAATTGACAGGCGAACTTGCGGACTGGCTCGCTCAACATTGCAGCTCTATTGTTCTGTGTCTTCTAAACAACATTCGGAGGAAACGAGTAACACATACTAAAGATGTACTTCTAAAAATCATGCACATGAGATTTTATAGAGCATGTACGGATCCATCATTCCATAATTATCCACTATTTGGATCATGGCTTCTCGGGATGGCGGGTTCAAAATTGGGCCTCTATTGTTCCGTGCCCTACAAATAGAACTGACATTTCCACGCTATACAAATTGACAAGCGGACTTGCCATCTATTTGAATTTAAAGGGCCTCATGTTGATGTGATAGCACAATTGGACTTGGGCCAGTTGTTATCACTGAAATTTGATCCGCAAATGGTTACAGGAATCCAGCATCTTCAAACAGCTATGAGTTCACCCATGGACCAAAATTACCAAAAAAGTATTTCCAAAAGGTCCAAAACTATACAACCAGTTATAAAATCAAGATGCGCTATGACTACACAGGGCGTGCGCGCACATGCACCATCAAGAAACGCAATAAAAGTGCACATGCACATGATGCACAATTGTGGATTCTAAAAGCCACGCACACCTAAGAACAGTGCATTTATGATGTTGGTCGGCCTCCCACCCACTTCTGGTTCAACTTCCAAGTCGATTTGACATCCAAATCTTAGCTGGATCCGGCTGGGTGGCCGATCAAAGACCTAAAGGTGCCCTAAACAACCCATTTTCACACTAAAAGTTGGTTGCATAATGCCTCAAATATATGCTATAAAAGGAGGCCATGGGTGCACTATATTTCAAAGGAATTCATTTGCAAGGTTATGTTGTTGCTATTCTCTTGGAGAAACCTCTCTTCTCATCAAGAGCATACTAGCACCATTCTATTTGGGCAATCCACATCACCTTTTGAGTGGGTTAGCTTGGGATTGTTTCACCATTTCTTTCAAGTTTTCAAGTTGTAAGAAGAGCTCAATCTTGGGGGTCCAAGAGCCCTCCCTTGGAGGAAGAAGGGACCCAGAGTCCTCTTTCTCTTTGGTGTTTTCTTTTCACTAATATAATCATTTCCATTGGCGACATGAATCTTGTTTGTTTCTTATTCTTATGTCCTTATGAACAATAGTTTAGTTGTTTGTTCATTTCCTAGTTTAATTCTTAGCTTAGTCTTTTATGTTTATTCTTCTAACCCTTTCCTTTACTATTGTCTTGCTTAGCTAACCCAAATAAGCTTGTAAGAACCTTTGTTTTGCTCATTTAGGTGACAAGAGAGGCGCAACAGATTGGCAACTCCACTGGGGAAAGGTATCAATTTCCTACCCCATTTGGGCTATTTTATCTCTTCTTTCTGTTTATTTGACCTGCAGGTACCATAACCAGCCCAAGTTGACCTACAAGAAGCCAAATTCAAATTTGAGTTGAAGAAATTTCATCCAGAATTTTCTTCACGGCCATGTGACAGATGTGCGCAGGTTTATCAGCCCAAAGTCACGCATTGTGCGCTCATGCGCCAAAATCATTGTATTAATCAGTGCCTTCTACTCACCTATGCCCATCAACCTCTTCTAGTTCGCGCATTGGCACTCAGAGCGCCTCTGTCTAGCCTGAGACCCGCGCACCTATGCAAAAAAATACACATTGTAAGATTTTTTATGATCTGTTGAAAGCCCGTAGCTTTATTAAAGATGATTCCATGCATGTTGTAATTTGCACCACACTTAGTTCCCTCTCCATATAAAGGGATTAGTCAAAACATAGGCATTTAGGGGGTTTGAAACCATTATTTCCTCTTTTGCTTTCATTTTTCCACATGGATGGCTTACTTTGACTAAGAATATAAGTTGGAATCATTCTACATCACATATAAAACTTGCATTGGGACTAGAAATTGGATATCAATCCTTGAGTATGCTCTTATCTCACGCTCCAAAGAGATCTTGAGAATCAGAAAGAGGTTGAGGGAAAATTTCATCTCCCTTAAAAAAGACAAAATCTTTAGGAGAGGACAATAGCCCCCTCGAGACTCCTCTTAGTTTATTTTTCAAAACACACCTTAAACTTGTAAGGTCCCATACATGCCCACATGTCTACAACCTAGGATAGTTTCAAAGAATTCTTAGATTAAATCGCAATAGAGAGTTAAAGGAATAGTAAGGACCCACATGTCCACATGCTAGTTTCCTAGGGACTTTAAGATTCTGCAAGGTTGTACCAATGACACATAGTAACTTAGGTAATCAACACTTGTAAGGACCAAGCGAAGTCCACATGCAACTAGGTGACACCTAAATTATTAAAAATTGGCACACTTTCACTTGTTCACACACAAAGTCACTTCTCACTCACATAGTCTCCATCTCGAAACGTGGAGGTTGAAGTAAGTTTCCTCCAAAGGGATCCTAAAACACCCCACCCTTTTCTTGATGAAACTATCCACTCCCACTTAATTTCAACGAGGTTCGTTCACACCCCCAATCTCTCAAAACAACCACATCTAAAAAATTTCTAAAAATTCACTAAGTTTTCCTCCACAGGAGGTGCCAAAAGAAATATTTTAGTTTAGGTAGGATTTCAGGGATAGGCATCCAAATAACTCCCCGTTATCTAGTTATCACATTTTCAAAACAATAGAAGTTGTCAAATAGGGAACGTCAACTAATTATCGATCGTTATAGTCCCTCTATGCCTATGGTAGGGACTAATAAGATGAAAGTATTACAAAAAACAACCTGCAATTTGGATCATTTTCTAGATGGATAGAAGTGCGATTGAATTTTACTGTGTGATCAATCGTTGAAGTTGGGGGCATTGGATTTCTTGGTACGAACCCACAAACTTATGCATTGGGCTTTCATGGCCTCCACCACTTCTTTCCAGTGCTTCTACTTTAGATTCCCATGGTTCAACTCCAATTAACATTGGCTCCTATCCATCGATCAAAGTTAGGAAATTTGATTTGTTGCATAACTAGGGTTGATCTGCCTCCTTAAATTTCATCCTAGATATAAGTGGTTGTTCCAATTGACGTATTTCGAGTGGAGCATAGATAATTCATTACAAGGTATATGACCTTGTTACATCGGTGATCGTAGTTTTCTCATCCCTCTAATCGTGCATGTGTTCTTTTTATTTCTTTGTACATGTTATTTTTTATTTTTTTCAAAAATATAAATTTTTGAAAATATAAATTTGGGTAATCATTATTCAACATTTATTTACTTAATCTCAAAAATAATATTTTTTATTAAATAATTTTCAATTTAAAATATTAATTATGAAACCTTTATTTTTTTAATCTAAAAAATAATATATTTTACTAAATAATTTTCATGAAAAAGTTATTAAGGATTTCAAAAATGTTAGATATTATTTATTATGAAATAAAATAAATGTTGAATGATAATAACTTTTGAAAATAAATATGAAATTGTAATAGATTTTTATCAAACAATTTTATGATGATGATGATAATGATGATTAACATCCACTAAGATAGAATTGGTCTACCAGACCTTAAGATGATTACTTGTGAATCTTTATAATTTCATTTATGTGCTTGTAAAGCATTAAGAGAAGTTTTCCAAGATCACCATAGTTTTGTTGAATTAACAGGTTAGGAAGGTTGGTAGTGTGACAAATATTTTGAAAATGAGATCTAATCTGGGCATAGGATGGACAATCTAAGAGAAAGTGTTTTTCATATTCAACCTTCTTAGTGTCACAAAGGTGACACACTCTTTCATCCCATGGCGTTTTAAGAATTGACCAACACCCAGTTTCACTATGGAGCTCGTGAGAATTTGTTCTTATCTTAGCAATGTTTATTTTTTCTTTATGCTTGTCAAAACAGACAGAAAACTTTGATCTTCTAGATTAGGGTGATTACATCCTTATAATACCTTAATTTTCTTTTTTCCTCCAACTCTTTATCACACCACATTTTCTCCTTAAATTTTTATTTGACGATTTTTTTACTAGTATCTTTATTCTGCAAAATGGTGTCTTCCATTATTCCTCAATAGTTTAGCCAAGAACGGGCATCTTTATGCCATCCTCGCTTAAGTTTGCGGTGGTTATGACTCGATTTTGAAGCAATTTTAGGAAGCCTCTTTTCTTCCATGTTGTTTAACTTGTTCTTATACATTAGGTATCTAGTCCTAATCATGCTCTCAATGAGGGAGAGGCTTGTTTCTAAGAGGAGGATGGGATAGGTGTAACACCCTGTTTCCCCCAGTCTGTAAAAATAATTATGCTAGCCAAGAACTGTGGAAAACTCAAAGATGTGAATGTGTGATTTTGAATGGACCTTAGTATACAAGGTCAACGAATGTAAATTAACATTATGAATATATATATATATATATATATATATATATATATATATATATATATTCCAGGATTGTTGAGAGGGGGATGTGTTGGAAAAGAGACCACGATGGCTGAAGAAAGGTGGTGGAAGGCACCTGGAATGGTGGCATTAACTTCCACTGAACCAAACCGTATTTGGTCTTCACTGGCTTGGAGAACCAAGAGCGGCTCGCTGGCCCCGAAATGAATTACTCACCAGGATGGTAGGTGAAGAGACTCCTCATGATTTAATGAGGGATGGGGGTGAACTGCCCATCCATGGAGGCCTCAGACCTGACCACCGCGGGGGAATTCATGCCACAAGCAACCTTGCCAGGAAAGAAAAGGCAGGTAAAAGGTGTGGGAGGGGATGTGAGGGGGGGATCGCAAAAGGAAAAAGATTGAAAGAACTCTAGAACAAAATACAGAGTGAGTGATAGCAGAGAAGAAGGAGAGTAACCTTGGTTCTCGGTCACTGAAGCACAGAGACAGAGAGTCTCAAGCATCGTGGTCTATCTCAAGGGTGGCTAGTGGTAAATCCATTTGGAGTCGCTGAGCCTATGGTTGGGTGGAAATGAGCACCCCTCTTAGCAGTTGCATCGCCTGGTGTTTTTCTAATAAGTGTTTTATATCTTGTATCTTGAATTTATATGTTGACATGTATGCTCATAGTCTGTGCAATTATGAATGGTTTCAGTATAAGATTTTTTGCATGGTGTTTTGATATGAAATGATGGTTGTATGATTTTGTTAGGAAGATCATGTATGGCTTANCTTATGTTTATATATATATATATATATATATATATATATATATATATATATATATATATACATACTGAACTAATACATATTTTCAATTCTGTTCTCGGGAAATTTATTTCCCTTATTTTATCTCAAGTAATGCCTTGGATAGATCTTCCCACAGGGACACCCTTTTTAAAGTTACCCAAGAATCTATCGAAGGATTTGATGACATAATTTTGATAAACCCTGCACGAGAGAGAATGGTATTCCTAGACTTCGATATTTTAGAGTTTCGACGCTCAGGGTATCTAAGTGTGAGTCCTCTTGTACTCATGAGTCCCAAAACCTCGACCCGCGAAATCCCAAAATGAGAGCGTGGGGATGAATTAAGGACCTTTCAGTGGTTCGGCTCCCAGGATACCTTTCCTCTTGCTAAATGCACCAATGAGATTCCTTCGGGGGATCTAAGGCCTGTTATGACCGTTAAATTGAATGAAGGAGCAGAGGCGTTAATGCCTCAACCCCTTTTTACCTTCATAAGTAGCGAAGAAATCAGGACCATCGATTTCAACACCCATGGGAATACCCGGACCATCCAGTTGTAGAATACACATGGCGTCCAGTAAGATCAGAGGGTAAGAACCCTTGTCCTCACGACTCCCGAAATCTCGATATGTGAAATCCTGAAATAATAGCGTATGGCTAAATCTCGATATTTCGGTATTTCGGAATTTGGAATATCCTAAGGGTGAGCTCCCTTGTATTTGCAAGTCCCGAAACCCCGATTCACGAAAACCCGAAATGACAGTGTGTGGAGGGGTTAGGACATTTCATTGTTTTGGCACCCAGAGTACCCAAGTGCGAGTTTCCTTGTACTCACCAGTCCCGAAATCCCGATGGGTGTAATCCCGAAAGGAAGATATGTAGACATGTTACGATATTTCAGCATTTCGAAGATCAGAATAATCAAGGGTGCATTCCCTTGTACTCGCCAGTCCCGAAATCCCGATGGGTGTAATCCTGAAAGGACGATATGCGGACATGTTATGATATTTCGACATTTTGGAAATCGAAATACTCAAGGGTGTATTATCTTGTACTTGCCAGTCGTGAAATCCCGACGTGCGAAATCCTGAAATAGTATAGTGTATTTCAGAGTTCGATGTTTCGGAGTTTCAGCTCTCGGATAACCCAGGTGCGAGACCTCATGATTCTCGCATGTCGCGAAATCCTGATGGAATAAACCCTGAAATGATAGTAGCGCAGATGAGATACAGTGTTTCAGTGTTTCAGCATCTGGGATACCTAAGGGTAAGATCCTCTTGTCATCGCATATCACGAAATCCCAAAGTATGAAACACCGAAATGAGTATAGCGTGACTAGAATTTAATGTTCCAGTGTTTCGGCACCCGGGATATCTGGAGGCTAGTCTCTTTTCCTCACAACTCCCGAAATCATGACTTGTGACATCCCGAAATGATAGAGCGTGGACAGGTTACGATGTTTCAGAGTTTCGGCTTCCGGGAGACCCGGATGCGAAATCCTCCTGTCCTCGCATATTGCGAAATCCCGATAGGCGATGTCCCGAAATGGACTAGCACACTTGGTTTCGGTGTTTCGACGTTTCGGTACCCAGGATCTCCAAAGGTCAGTTTTCCTCGTGTTCACTAGACACGAAATTCCAATGGATGAAACCTCGAAATGAACAAGGGAGAACATGCATCATGATTTTTCCGAATCGTGAAAGTCGGGAGCACCACTCTAGTAAGACCTGTGGTCATAGCCGCCGATCATATGAGTATGGATATGGGATGGCAGGGTCTGTATCAGGTCCCGTAGGGATTCAGGGAATTCTATTCATCAGAGAAAAGATGAAAAAGGTCGAAAAATATTGATTTTTGTAGTGGGTGTGTTACAAATTGGTATCAGAGCATGGTTACAACACTTGGCCTGCTTGGGCTCATGAACGAGTTGCGCAGAGACTCCATACGGAGTACTATTAAAAGGAGTAACTCCTTATCTTGACCCCCTCAATTAAAAGTCGAAGTTAAGAATGAAAACTCCCATTGTGTGTGTGCATAAGAAAAATATGAATTATGTATTGGTTATAAATGAATATGAACATTGACTAACAACCAGTGTTTTTCCTTTTGTACACAAGCGGATGATAAACCGGGAGAAATTATCAATGTATAGAATGGTGACTCACCATGAGGTGGGGGAAGGCTCCCACAATAGAGACGAAGAGTCTAATGAAAGAAGGGCGATAGGGACCCCTCTAGATCTAGCCGAGACTGTGAGGAGTCTCATGGTCGAGTTAAAAAGCTATAAGGCTGACAATGAAAGGATGATGAAAGAAAAAGAGAATCAAATGGAAATTAATGCAGTTTTACTGCAGAGCTTATCCAACTTACAAAGACAAATGCATCATGAACCTAAGACACAGAAACGTGGTAATGTCAGTGGCCACACTGAAAGAAGCACCTCGAGAAAGGTCCACCCCAGAGATAAGGGACAAGCGTCAGATAATTCTTCTGGAAAGGAAGTTGGCGACCCAGAGGGATCTTCTAGCAATAGAACTAGTTCTCATTCCTGAAGAAAACAAAAGAAGCAGAAGCTTTCCAAGGATCATAAATTCGAAGAATTAAGGAAGGCCAAACCAGCCTCCTTCGTTGGAGAAATAAAGAAGGGAGAGGAAGCAGAGGCCTAGCTTCTTGGACTAAAGAAGTATTTCAGAGTCCATGACTTCTCCGAAAATTTGAAGGCTCGAGTGGCCACCGTCAACTTGAACAGAAAGGCTTCCATTTAGTGGGAAGACCTTAAGAATGTAAAATGGATTCACGAAGAAGACATGTCTTGGGAACGGTTTGAGAAATATTTTTGGAAGAAGTATTTGTTGGAAAAATATTTCGACGAAAAGACTAAAGAATTCTATGAATTCAAACTGGGGAAACTCACTATAGAGGAATATGTCAGCAGATTCCTCGAGTTGTTGAGGTATGTACCTTACATAAAGGCATAAAAGGAAAAGGTGCAACATTTCATCAGCAGACTACCTAAGGACTATCGGGACAGAATTAAATTTGATGAGCCAAAGACCCTAGAAGGCACTGTCTGAAAGGCAACCTATTGTCATGAACAGTTCAGACATCGAACAGAACCTCGCGAAGGATGGAAACAGAAGAATAGTTCGAGATTTCAGAAAAAGGGGTTTAAATCCCCAAGATTTAAGGACTATAAAAAGAACTCAAGGATGAGCTTCCCTGCCCGAAGTGTACACCAGCAGAACTTTCCCTCCTTAAGTGGAAATAAACTTTCTGGATCTGCCCCAGTAAAGACTCATAACCCAAGAGAGAACCTTTGAAATTTTGGGGTTGCGGAGAAGAACATCTACTGAGAGATTGTCCACACTGACAACAGAATAGTCGGAGAATTTACAACATCCAGGAAGCTACCACCGTCAATGATGTGGCCAAGAGTGTGCCACAAATTTATGCAGCCTTGGACAATAAACAAGCTGACCACCAAGCTTCAGTAGTGGAAATAGAAGGTATGATTTCCAACCATCTAGTGTCTATTTTGATTGACCCTAGTTCAAATTTCAATTATATAGCCCCTAAGGTTGTTGATAAGTGTAAACTATAGCCACAAAAACCTACCAAGCCATGGTTGGTACAGTTAGCCACTGGCACTGAAAGAAGGGTAGCAGAGGTCATACCAACCTTCCAATTAATGTTGGGTGAATTCCCCACCCAAGCAACCCTTAACATATTACCCCTGGGATCGTATGATCTGTTGATTGGTATGGAGTGGCTAGCTGCCCATAAATCTAGATTGGACTATTACCATAAAACCTTAGAATGTGTAAGTAAAGAAGGAAAAAGGATAACCCTTCAAGGGATCTGAAAACCTGTCTCTGTGAAACAAATATCAGCTCTGCAAATGAGAAAGTATTGCCGAAAAGGATGTCCCCTATATGCAATATAGGTGTTGAAAACTATTGAATATGGCAAACCAAGCCTCGAAGACCACCCTACCCTGAGAGAATACAGTGATGCGTTTCTAGAAGAGGTACCGGGTCCACCTCCAAGAAGAGACATAGACTTCTCGATAGAACTTGCACCGGGAGCGGTGCCAGTGTCTAGGAAAACCCACCGAATGAGCACACCCGAGTTAGTTGAACTCAAATTGCAATTAAGATAAATGATGGATAAGGGCTATATTCGGCCCAGCGTGTCTCCATGGGGAGCACCAGTCCTATTTGTGAAAAATAAGGACGCTACCCTTAGACTGTGTATAGATTATAGACAACTCAATAAGGTAACCATAAAGAACAAGTACCCCTTGCCCAGGATCGATGACTTGTTCGACCAATTAGAAGGTGCATCTATTTTCTCAAAGATTGACTTGAGGCTGAGATACCATCAAGTCCGAATTAAGGGTGAAGAAATCCATAAAAATGCCTTCCAGACGAGGTATGGTCACTATGAGTTTGTGGTAGTGCCATTTGGGTTAACCAATGCCCCTGCCACTTTCATGTGCTTGATGAAAAATGTACTCAGCAAATTCCTAGACAAATTTGTGCTAGTTTTTATAGACGATATATTAATTTACTCCAAGAATAGAGAAGAGCATGAAGAGCATCTTAGGCTTGTGTTGCAAGTGCTAAGAGAACATCAACTCTATGCCAAATTCAGAAAATGTGAATTTTTTCAGAAGAAAATACATTACTTAGGCCATGTTCTATCCGAAGAAGGAGTAGTAGTAGACACTGACAAAATCAGGTATATCATGGAATGGCCTACCCCAAAGGATGTTTCGGATATCAGATCCTTTATGGGATTAGCAGGATACTATAGGATATTTATAAAAGGATTCTCCAAGATTGGTTGTCCAATCACTGCCCTCCAGAAGAAGGGGACAAAGTTCATTTGGACACAGAAATGTGAAGAAAGTTTCAAACCCTGAAACATCTACTAACTCATGCACCCGTGTTGAAGATCGTCGATCTCGAAACTGACTTCCTCGTGTGCATAGATGTCTATAAGGAAGGGCTCGGAGGAGTCCTTATGCAAGGAGGGAGTGTGGTCTGTTATGAATCCCGAAAATTGAATGAACACGAAGTCAACTATGTGACCCATGATCTAGAACTGGATGCCATAGTGCATGCCTTGAAAATGTGGAGGCATTACCTCCTGGGAAGAAAATTTGTACTTATGACAGATCACTGTGGATTGTGATATTTGTTTGACCAACCAAAGCTCAATGCTAGACAAGCTAGGTGGATGGCCCTCCTTAGCGAGTTTGATTTCGAAATCAAACACATTAAAGGAAAGGAAAATAGGGTGGTCGATGCCCTTAGCGGAAGTATGAAAACAATTCACCTGGCAGCAGTGAGCACCTGTAGGACGGATGTCAAGGAAAGAGTCAGAAATGCACAAGAAACAGATCCTTTCATCCAGACTGTGACCTCGTACCTACAGCAAGAACCCACAGGGATAAAGTGTGGAGGCTACTAGATGATGGAAGGAGGTCTGCTCACTTATCAAAGCAGATTGTATATTTCAGATTGTGACGACTTGAAGAGGTTCATACTGAATGAACTACATAAAACACCTTATACTGGTCATCCAGGATACCAGAAAATGATCACGGCCCCTAGGAAACAATTCTACTAGCCTGGGTTGAAGAAAGACATAGCCAAGTACCTAGCCAAATGCATAGAATGCCAACAGGTAAAAGCAGAACACCGACACCCCGCAGGATTATTACAACCTCTACCAATCCCGGAATGGAAATGGGAAACCATCTCCATGGATTTCATTACCAGATTACCAACCTCGACCAAACAAAATTATGCAATCATGGTAGTGGTGGATAAATTGAGCAAGTCCACTCACTTTATCCTCATCAAATCAACTTGTATGGCAATAGACATCACCAACGTATTCATGAAGGAGATATTCAGACTGCATGGTATGCCGAAAGAGATCATGTCTGACAGAGACACGAAATTTACCTCCAACTTTTGGAAGTCACTAATGGTTGATTTAGAGACCAAGTTCTTGTTTAGCACCGCCTATCACCCTCAAACCGACGGATAGATAGAAAGAGTGAACCAAATACTAGAAGACATGTTAAGAATGCATGTAATGCATCAACCCAAGAAGTGGGAAGGCTACCTGCCACTAGTGGAATTCTCTTACAACAACGGCTACCAAGAATCCTTAAGGATGAGACCATTTGAAGTCCTCTATGGTAGGCCATGCAACACTCTTGTTAGTTGGAGTAATCTCGTAAACATAATTTCTTTTGGACCTAACATGTTGAAATAAATGGAACAGCAAGTGACTCAGATAAAAAAAACCTGAAGGTTGCTCAGAATCGACAGAAAGGTTATGCCGACCAAAAAAGAACTCCAATAGAGTTCAAGACGGGAGACCATGTATATCTCAGAGTTAGGCCTAGGAAGAGTTCTCTGAAAATGGGAGCTTGTGCCAAGTTGGCACCTCAGTACTGTGGACCCTTTGAGGTTCTAGATAGAGTGGGACTTGTAGCCTATAGGCTAGCACTTCCTCCCACAGTAAAAGCACATAATGTTTTTCATGTTTCATTATTGAAGAAATATGTATATGATTTTAATCATGTAATTGACTGGTCTATGATCCAAGTGGAACCGGAGGGATAATTCCTACCAAAAATTCAATGCATACTAGATAGAAAGGAAACCCCGCTCTGGAACTGAACCATTGCACAAGTCAAGGTGTAGTGGAGACATTTTGGCCTAGATGAGGCTACATGGGAAATGGAGGATGCCATGAAGGCATATCCAATTTTGTTTACCTCTGTACATACATGTCATGATGATAGATAGAACATTGAGGACGATGTTCTTTTAAGGGGGAGGGAATTGTAACACCCTGTTTCCCCCAGTCTATAAAAATAATTATGCTGGCCAAGAATTGTGGCAAACTCAAAGATGTGAATAAGTGATTTTGAATGGACCTTAGTATACAAGGTCAACGAATGTAAATTGAC
>ML791635.1:124393-134628 GCA_009831015.1 Picea engelmannii | reverse complement strand
AAAAAAAAAAAAAAAAAAAGATGTCTCGATAGTTTTGCTCCAATTATTTTGTAACTTATTCTGTGGAATTTTCCTCGATCATAACTCTACCCATTTTCATTTTTTGGCTTGATATTTGCAGGCATGTAATGAATCACTACCACACACTGTCAATTTTGTGGCAACAGTAAGCATAAGAAAACAACCTGCAATTTGGATGGTTTTAGAGATGGATAGAACTCTGATTTGAATTTGTCTAAGTGATCAGTTGTCAAAGTTGGGGGCATTGGATTTCACGGTACAAACCCACAAACTCGTGCATTGGGATTTCATGGCCTCCACCACTTCTTTCCAGTGCTTATGCTTTATATTCCCATGGTTAAACTCCAATTAACACAGGCTCCCACACATCGATTAGAGTTAGGGAATTTGATTTTTTGCATAACCAGGGTTGATCTGCCTCCTTAAATCGCATCCTAGATATCTGCGGTTGTTCCAATTGACGTATTTCAAGTGGAGCCTAGATAAGTCATTACATGGTGTGGGTATTGGTGAAGCTTCATTTATGGATGGGGAGAATTCCTTATAGTTTTGGAGTTTTAAACACCACATCATTAGACATATTGATAGGTTGCAATCTATTRGACATTGAGATTTCACATGCAGTTGTGATCTGAAGTTTAAAACCTACAAATTCCCTGAGAGCATATCATAACTTTTCCAGTTTGTAGGATGTTCTAGGATAAAACCGATGAACAAGTCCGTTGACTTAGAAATCCATTTTTGTTTTGATGGAAAGACAAATATTGAGATGGTAATGCTTGGTACAATGACTTCACAAACTTTCTCTTCAAAGAAAGGACTGAAGTCTACTATAAGAATCTTACCAATGGGTGAGGCAAATGTATATCCTAGGTTGTTGGGGAATGGACCTTACAATAGGAATTATTTCATGAGAAATCGAAGAGGTCACAGTTTTTTTTTTTTGACGAAAACGGTTATGTTGCATTAATCGATTCTCTGGCCAGCCAGAATCAGAAAGTTACAAATTTAAAGAAGGTTGGTGACCTCTAACAGTGCTACCAACCTTCTTGTGAATGTCTTGGAAGACCATTCCCCTCTACTCCTTGATTTAATTCGATAATATGACAATGAATGCATACATGAGTAAATTCTCACAAACTGTGAGCATAGCAAAAGACAGAAGCAAAGCATTAAATCGAGGGGGTTGAAATTTTCCCCTTAATGTAGGGGTCCAACTTTTTCTGAGATCCTAAAGAAATGTTGGAGGCCGCCTCCTTTTCTCTGCACGCTTTGTTGGTCTTTCGCCCTCGGGTAAGGGGTGGAGACGGGACTTAATTGTCTTCAGGTTCAGAAGTTCCCCCAGAGCTGCTAGAGGGGACTGTAACCACCAGACCTGCATGGGCAGAGGGTTCTGGTTCTGAAGCCCGGATTTCTCTTGCTGCTCCTGAAGTTGGGGGGGTGGATTCCGGAAGGCTTTCGTCTGTCGGAGGATCTTTCTAGTCTGCTATTGCTTCTGGTTCTAGGGCTTCATCTTCCTTCAGCGCATCAAAGTTGTTTTTGTTTTCTAATGTTGCCTCTTCAGAATGAGTGGCCTTTGGGGCCTGGGCTTGTGGATCATTTCGCCTTGGCTGCCTTCGCCGATTCGATACTGGTTGAAACTCATCTTCTTTGACTGGTCTCGGCTCCTCTGAGCCTTTGGGGCAGCTTCTTGCGAAGTGACCGTAATCATGACACCGGAGGCACTCAAAAGGAATCTATTCGTAGTCCATCTCTTGGATATGGCACCAGTCCCCCAGGGAGAGCTTAATGGCTTCTGGAAGACCTTTCTCGAGGTTAACCTCAACACAAATTCGAGCGCAGGTAAACTGGTCCCCTTTCGGCTCCGCCCTGTCCAGGAAACGCCCAAGTTTATATCCGATGTCCTTCAGAGAACTTTTCCCCCAGAGATGCAAGGGAAGGTGAGGCAGCCTAACCCAGATAGGGGCTGCGGTGATCTTGGCTTCGGGGTTGAAGTCAAGAGTCCAGGGGGCTAAGAACAGTCCTCTCGACCCCATAAAATAGGGTCCAGATCTGAACACTAGATCACAGTCCTCTTTGCTCGGGAATCTGAAAACAAAAAACCCCTTGCCTACAGCTAACAGAGAGACGTCTCCCTATATCAGCGGATTCCAACGATCATTCGTCCATGCCTCCACCGTTTTGGGGCTAGGCCATAACCCCGTAAACTTTCCGATGAGGGCTCTGTCTGCTAGATGGAGGGCAAGCTTGCAAGGCTCCTCTGGAGATAGCTCCAGAGAAGGGATCTCCTCCATCTTCTTAACAAACTTAGATGGGAGAGAAGGCTTGGGTTTGGGTCCTGCCGAGCGGACCAACGCTTTGAATGCTTCCAATCGGGCTTTCCCTCTCTCGCCAATCAGATCTGGGGCCATCTTAGCAGGCCGTCGACCTCCAGCAAGTCCAGTCGCAGCGGCAAGCACGCATGCAAAAACGCGGCGAACAGTCCACGTAGGAGTGCTCTTGAAGGTGTCGATTCGTGTCTCTGTACGCAGGGAACCAGATCGGCTGCTGTCGTCGAGGATCCTCGCTCCTGCAAATGAAAACCAGCTCTGGGCGGCTAGGGTTTAGGCCCTAGCCGCGGCGAAATCCGTCTCTCCTCATCTCATCCGTCTTTTCTTTGGTGCCATCCTTTTGAAGAGGTCACAGTTATGGCCAAAAGCAAACAACATTTCAATGAACTAAAAAATATGTGAAAGGAGGTAGTCCATAAGGTTCAAGAACTTCTGCACAATTATTTATACTCTATTATAGTTGGCTTATATATCGTAATGATATAGTATTTTCCCTTCTTTCATTTTAAATTGTCATTCCTCAACATATATAATAAAACAAAATATTTGCAACTTAAAGATACTAGTAACAAAGGGATCTATGACCTTGTTATATTGATGATCATAGTTTTCTCATCGCTCTAATCTTGTAGATGCTCTTTTTATTTCTTTCAAAAATATAATTAAAAATACAAATTTGCATCATGATTATTAAACATTTATTTACTTCATCGCAAAAATAATAATTTTATTAAATAATTTCCAATTCAAAATATTAATTATGAAACATTTATTTATTTAATCTCAAAAATAATATTTTGTATTAAATAATTTCCAATTTAAAATTTTAATTATGAAAAAGTTATTAAGGATTTCAAAAATATTAGATATTATTTATTATGAAATCAAAATAAATATGGAATGATAATAACTTTTCAAAATAAATAAATATGATATTTTAATAGATTTTTATTAAATAATTTTATAAATATTAGTTGTTAAATAAGAATATGAATATAATGTATTAGAATTAATATACATTTCAAAATTTTAAAAAATGATATATATTTTTTATTTTATTATGGGTTATTCATTTTATAGAAGATAAATATAAAAAATAATGATGTTTGGAAAATGTTATTTTAGATTTTGTAAAAGAATTTTAAATTTTTTTTTTTAAATTGTTTTTGAATGGTTAAGAGTTTTTTTGGGATGTAAGGAAATAGGTTAAAAGTCTTTCTCCTCTAATGTGTTATTTTAAGTGGTGTGATGTGGTTTTCCTTAAATAATGGTGATGCATCAACCACATTACAAATCACAACCACCAATAACTATCTTCATTATATTAACAACACAATTATAATAAATTTTATTATCTTAGAAAATATTTAATAATTTTTATTTTACAAAAAAAAAAGCTCAAACCTTTATATATAATATTTAATTAAAAATATAGTTAATGGGTATGGAATGCATACTACATATTTTTTTAA
Organism: Picea engelmannii; assembly: GCA_009831015.1. Taxonomy (NCBI): domain Eukaryota; kingdom Viridiplantae; phylum Streptophyta; class Pinopsida; order Pinales; family Pinaceae; genus Picea; species Picea engelmannii. Next base: position 130,805 of record ML791635.1, on the reverse strand, counting down.
GTAAAATACAATTATTTTTATCTATTTAGATTATATTACATATAAATTAATAACTTAGATTTATTTATAGATGGAGGAGTCTTGGAAGTGGCATCTATCTAGTTATTGTTAAACTTTTGATGATGACTTTATATGTTCCAAACATCAAACTATTTGTGTACCCACATGCAACTAATCATGTACTTCATTCTCGTAGTTAAGATTGATCAATTATTAAAATATATTCAACTCTCCTCCACAAGGAAACATTTGAATTGCACAACATGGAACAATTTGTGCATGTTTGTGTATGTTGTAGAAATAAAACTATTGTGTACCCATATGCAACCAAATACCCAAAAGCACTCTTAACCAATAAGGCTTGACATGCAAAAAACAAATGAAAGTAGAATCATGTGGTGTCCATTATGTTCTCAAACATTGTAAAGAAGTACAACATGATTTCATTTACAAAGAGAGAGAGAATTATACAACCATTTGTAGAAATCATTATATGAGCTTAAGTAGCTTAATTATAGCCTACATAGGTACATTTCAAACAATGGGATATCCAGGAGGATCCAGGAACACTCACATAGGTCCAGGAGGATCCAGAACATTCATAGAGGTCTAGGAGGATCCATAAAATCCCACAATTCATTCATCTCAAAAGATCTCAAAAACTCCATCAATGGTTAGAGCTTGTCTATAGCTTTCCAACAACGCAAACATCGCCTCAAATGGAGTCTGTATGCAAAATATATGGTTGGTCAAAGTTCAAGTCAACTAGGAAAAAAAGGCAAAAGTCAAAGGGGTCAAGGTGACACATGTCACCACTACAAGGGTGACACATGGCACAACCATACAGGTTGTACGATGCTAACATGGCACACTATACATTGATTGGGCAGGTAACGTGGCATGACAAGTTGGCAGGTGACTGGGTAGTTTGTACAGTCCAAGTGAACCAATTGTTCATCAACATGTGGCAAGGATAAGCCAATGAGAGGCTTCCATGTGGCAGCCTCCCTTTGGACATTAATGGTTAAGGTTTATTAAAATTTTGGGAGATCCGAGAATCAAACCTGACCTCCCAAAGCCTTGCACATGGCCCTATTGCTATTACACCATTGCTTTGGTTCTTAACCATATGTGTTGTAAAATATATTTAAGCTCGGTTAAAGGTCAGTTTGGTGGAAAAAAAGGGTTGATGGCCTAAGCCCTCAACCCATAGCTTGTGGTCCTATAGTGTTCTGCAGCTGAAATATATGTGACGTGTTAAACCATATACCAATGTTTGTGGGGGTATTTAAACATTGGTTCCAACCAACATATATTAATATGTTATGTTATAACAAAACAATGAAACGATCGGAGGTCGGTGGGACTCCAACCCCCCGACCTACCGTATGACATGCTAATGCCTTAACCACTATGCTAACGGAACCACAAGTTCCAAAGATTCCGACCAGCCCTCACTTAATGTTGATGCCGGATCAGTGGAAGGTACGGGGTATGGTTGGGACTTGTAGCCTATTTAATGGGCATGGATCCCAATGTTTGCACACATCCTGAGATGCACATATCCCCATGCAGTCACGAATCTCGAGGATGTACGGATGCATAGATTTGTGTGCAAGAAGAGGATCCTAATTGGAATTATCTCAATTTTTGTTCCATGAGGTATATTGTCCAATCATAGCCATGCTTATACTCATTTTCTCATTTTTCCGAGAGGATTTCAATGGTCATTTGTAAAAGTCTTAGTCCAAATTTCCATTATTGAGTGCCATAGTGCATCGTTTGGCATGTAAAGAGGGTAAAATTGAGCCAATTTAGAATATGGTCAAATTTATACTCAAATTTCTCAGAATTTTGCAAGGAATTTAATGGTAAACTCATTTTCTGAGTTTGAGCAACAGAAATAAAGAGAATCCGTAAAATTGGAATTTTTTTTAAGTCCATATTGTAATGTTTTTTGACATTTTGAGATGATGAAGAACAATCTTACTATCTAAGAGGAATTGGAGATGAAGTAAATTATATCATCAATATTATATAATTCGAGTTATTTTTTGTTGTGTCATCTCAATAATATGCAAATTAATCATCAGTTTATGAGTTTTTGGATAAGGAGCACAACATCATTTTTCTGCAAATCACCTCAATAAGATCAAGAATTACTTTTGAATCAAGTTAGATGTTATATGTATATTTTAAATGAATAAGTGGCGTCTAAGGATTTTCGGATCAATGGGCATTCTCCAAAATTCTCTTGTTTAACTTGTTACAAATGAAATGTTTTAGAGCTCCCTTGCTTTCACAAGTTGTGTCATCAAATTAGTAGCATTTAACATCCAAGCATGTATACTTTAGAGTAGCACAGAAGTACATTACTTTCACAATTATCTTCTCTCTACACTCAAGATTTTTGTCAAAATACATGCTTTCCTAACATCTACACCGGTATCATAGGTGTTGGTATTGCTACTAGTGTGAACTCCAAAATTGGTATTTGAATACATTTCTCTATTTAAATTTATGCATAATCATTATCACAACAAATTGTTTGCACCAAATAGATAGTACTATGACATTCCTTGAAGATTATCAAACCAAATCACAAGGTTGGAATTAGTGGGTTTTTTATTGTTCAAAACACATATGTGCAAGAGAAAATGTCTCTCATATTTGGACTTAAAATTGAAACTGATTAGAGTTTTAGGTGTCTCCCATTGTCATCGATGCTAAGCACTATAAACACATCCTTGAACAAACGGATTAAGGTCAAAGTCCAAAAAGAAAAGGAAAAAACAACAAAAATATATTCATTGATCTAAGAGTGTTGAAAGTCTTCTACAAAGGTGTTTTTGCAAATGTGGAGGGGAGATATACTCAAATCATCGTAGACAACACCAAGGCTCTGATACACTAAGGTTAAAATAGTCCTCCAAGATTGTTCATATAGATACATAAATGAAGAAATTCAATATGTATTTTTCAGTACCAAATCCTCCTTCAATAGGAAAACAAATTAACTTGCCCATAACTTTGACCTTAAGTACTAACTCACTCATAACTTTGACCTTAGGAACTATGACCTATGGAACTTTTACCAGAATAACTATGACTTCAAGAATTTTGACCTCGGAAACTTTGACCTCATAAATTGTGACTTTGGGAACTATGACCTTGGGAACTTTGACCTCGTAAACTTTGACTTCAAGCACTATGACTTGAAGAGATTTTACCTAATGAACTATGACCTTAGGAACTATGACCTTGGGAAATTTGACCTTAGGAACTTTGACCATAGGAACTTTGACCCTAGGAACTTTTATCCTGAGATCTTTGATCTAAAGAACTTTAACATCAGGAACTATGACCTTAGGAACTTTGACCTCAAGAACTTTAACATCAAGAACTATGACCTTAGGAACTTTGACATCGGGAACTTTAACCTTAGGAACTATCCTATGGAACTTTGACCATGGGAAATATCATGTGGAACTTTGACCGTAGGAACTATGAATTTAAGAACTTTGACCGCAAGAACTATGACCTTGGGAAATATGACCTCAATAACTATGACCTCGGGAAATTTTACCTCAATCACTATGACCTTGGGCACTGTGACCTTGGGAATTATGACCTTGGGAAAATTGACCTCAAAAACTTTGACCCTCGGAATTATGACCTCAGAAAATTTGACCTTAGGAACTATGACTTCAATAACTTTGACCTCGGGAATTTTGACCTCATGAACTGTGACCTGGGGGGATATGACCTTCAAAAATTTGACCTTAGGAACTATGACCCCAAGAACATTGACCTCGGGGATTTATACCTCTGGCACTATGATCTAAGGAACTTTGACCTTAGGAACTATGACCTTGGGAAATTTGATCTCAAAAACTTTGACCCCAACCCCAGGAACTTTGACCTCAAGAACTATGACCTCGGGAACTTTGACATTAGGAACTTCGACTTTAGGAACTATGACATGTGGAACTTTGACCTTAGGAGCTATGACTTGAAGAACTTTGACCTAGCGAAATTTTTCCAAAATCATTAGTTTCTAATGTCATAATTCATGACGTCAAAGTTCTTGAAGTCATAGTTCCTAAGGTCAAAGTTTCATAGGTCATAGTTCATAAGGTCAAAGTTCCTTATGTCAAAGTTTTTGATGTCATAGTTCATGAGGTCATAGTTCCTAAGGTCAAATTTCCTGAGGTCATAGTTCCTAGGGTCAAATTTCCTGAGGTCAAATTTCCCAAGGTCAAAGTTCCTTAGGCCATTGTGCATGAGGTCTAAATGTAATATCCCAAATTTTAATCTTGAAATTATTTGTAATTAAGTGGCTTAAATACTTTGCATTGATGTTTTATAACTCTGCCACATTGACACCATACCATGGTGTTGTGAATATTGTACATCTTTTTGTTTTGCAATTAATAAAGAAGAAGACCAAAATCAACTGAGCTTGAGTGTGTATAGGGGATATGATACCAAAAGAGGGGAAACGTGAGAAGGTCTAAGGGGGGGTTTATTCCTAAATCAGCTACCTTATGTTATTTTGAACCCTCACCCATTTTCAAATTTGAAATTCAAAGCAAAAATGAGTTAAGAGGACTAGAGGAAACCAACTCCTCAATCTAATCCACAACTTCAATCTCATTGTGAAACATGTTCTTAAAGGGTCTTAATACACAGGAATTTGTGATGGACATATCCGACGATATTAGTTGGATTGTCTCTACCATTTGATGCATCTCTCCACTGAATTTATTCTTCCAAACCATGCATTATTCAATACTTTCATGTTTTAATAGTGTTATATGTTAGATGTGTTGCACATGGGGTAAGATATTATTGGTCAGCTAGGATGTCAGTCACAATTGTGTTTTTGGTAACATTTACCTGATTATTCTTATAATCTCTCTTTTCTTTAAGCATCCAGATAAGGAGTGGAGAGCATGTAGTTCAATTGAAACTTCAAGAGAATGGATGATGTGGATGATGGGCACATTTACTTTGTAAAAGAAGACAACTATTAATTATAGTCGCCGAATGGAATTTATTTTAACATTTAGATATGGTTGTGAGGTTTAAACCCATTCTGTTGTGAGTTTTATACATGATATATATGTTCTTATGTGCATCATGTTTTCTCTTATAAAATTATGTTAGAACCAAATTGTGATTAAAAAAAAATATTGCAACAATATTTTGTAATTTTTAATATTAGGTGTATTACTCTAAATTCCTGAGCTCAAAGTTCCTGAGATCATAGTTCCTTAGGTTAAAGTTCTGAAGGTCATAGCTTCCAAGGTCACAATTCATGAGGTCAAAGTTCCTGAGGTCATAGTTCCTAAATTCAAATTTCATGAGGTCATAATTCCTAGGGTCAAATTTCCCAATGTCATAGTTCCTAAGGTCATAGTTCCTGAAGTCATATTGCTTGAGGTCAAAGTTCCTGAGGTCATAGTTCCTTAGGTCAAATTTCTTGAGGTCATAGTTCCCAAGGTCATAGTTCATGAGGTCAAAGTTCCTAAGGTCATAGTTCCCAAGGTCATAGTTCATGAGGTCATAGTTCCTAAGGTCATAGTTCCTGAGCTCAAAATTCCTGAGGTCAAAGTTCCCAATGTCATAGATCCCAAGGTCATAATTCCTCAGGTCAAAGTTCCTCAAGTCAAAGTTCTTAGAGTCATAGTTCCTAAAGTCAAGGTTCATGTAGTATACCTAGAGAGGTAATATAGGGTACCTAGGGAGGTACCCAATGGGAATGTGGTTATGTATATTCAATGTAAGGTGGACTAGGTCCACTATATTATTAAATAAGACCCATTATGGTAGTTAGATATAATAAATGTGAGAAGGCTCTCTAAAAGACTCTTAGGAGACAGAGAGAGCTATATAAAGAAGTGTAAGCAATGTATTGAATCATAGTGAAGAATATTGTGAATGTATCAAGCATCATTTGAGGAGTGTTTTCCTTCCTAAAGGATTAATATATGGTGTTACCCTATGTCACATACCCACTACCTAAATCGGATTTTTCTGGTCTTCTGCCGAATCAGAAGCCCTAAATATCCATGGAGGCCCAACGTAATATGGCTCTTTCTCTTTCTCTTCGTTCCCATGTGATCGCGGGTCACGATCATAGTTCAAATGAACGCAGTGTCTTTTGTATTTCACGTCTCGACTCTATGGTAGTGTCAAACCCTTCGGCTTTGCAACTGCCAAACCTGGACAGGGCTAGTGATTGGCCAATAGGGATGAATCCCGACAGGGCTAGAGAACAACCAATGAGAACACGCCCCGTCGCATGGTTAATTGGAGTACAGGTGGCAGAGGGGGAAGTGTGACACGGTAGTCGACAGGACAGGAGGGGGCCCCACTTCACACGCCACACTATTCCGGACCCCCCCCC